>LQNK01001038.1:674916-685031 GCA_001586405.1 Phoebis sennae
AACAATATGTTGATAGAACTTCGTAAACCCAAAATGATTTTTAAATTGTAGGTATTTAAAGATATATATTACTCATTTAAAATATTCATTTCTTCAGCTGAAATGCACCAAAATTTGAAACATTTTATTTAATCCATTATCGCCGGTATTATTCATGGCAGGTCAGAGCCCAAAGTAGCCAGTCAAAGACTGCACTTCGAGGAACCATCAAACCTACAAGATTAAACTGTCCCAAGTTACAACGGGCAACTATCCCTCCATATTGGGAGGATTTTAGTCTAATTTTTCCAATTAGATTCTTTCTAAGACAAGCTTATCTATTTAATATCTATAGTTATCCATTATCCCCGCATCTATTATCCAATTATAATACAAATATGACAAGTGACTATTCCAATAGAATAGAATAGAATACAAAATTTTTATTCAACATACATTATGTTTATATCTTCCTAATTTTAATATTTACTGAATTTTTTAATTGTATTGATTTTAAAAAGCTCGATTTTGTTGCTCTTATAAAATGCATAAATGTTAAACGAATATGTAAGACCTCTTCAAACATTTCAACTATTCATTTCATCCAACTTTTTAAAGCTAAATTTTATTTAACCACCGATGTCGGCGACCATTACGAGAATCGTTCATGGCAGGTCAGAGCCGAAACTAGCCGGTTAAAGAGTGCGCTTGGAGGGACCATGAAGCCGACAAGATTAAATTGTCTCACCCAAGTTACAATGGGAAACTACTCTGAACACGATTATCTTGTTATCTCTGTAGTTTATTCTCCTCGGTCTGTTTGAAGCCGTTTACACACGGCCTGTTGGTTTACTGCTCGGATAAGAATTGAGTTTGTATTGAATTATCGCACGAATACGTGTTTGAACTTTGTATTGCGATTTGAATATATATTTGAATATCTATTGATTAGTTACATTAATTAGTCCTGTGCAAAAAAGAAAGGCCAAATAGATTTCACTTTGATAACACAGCTTCTTAAAGAAGATTAAATGTATCGTTCAAAAACTAAAACCAGTATAGTTTGTTCCATTATAATGCAATACAGTAAGTTTATCAGATCTTTGTTTATTCGGGTAACAATTAAAAAACTCTAATTTACGTATAATTTCTGCATATTACGTTAGACATGTTTATTTTAAGTAATGCTTATTAGTTATTTTTTTAACGTTTTACCGCTCCGATTCTATAACTATTGCTTATAAAAATTTTGTTTCTTATAAATTCAGGTTTAATTCAAATGAAATATCATTGTTAAATTAAAAACTGATGTTATTGTATATAAAAGTTAATATGGGTCGAGTTACGCTAAACTTTACAAATAGAAATATACAAACTTATTTTCTTGTTATTAAACTTCAAAACTTTATAATTTGTTATTTAAACTTGTTAAGACGTTATTCAAACATTTTTAGTTTTGGTAACGTACAAATACATTAACTTATTTATTTTTAAAGTATTTGGCTGGTTAAGTTGGAATAACACAATATTTATTTCTCGTAGTTTTCACAAAATATCCAGTTCCCAGAGATATAAATGAAGTTTCTTAAATATTCCATTTATTATTGAGCCAATTTTACCCTCGGTATTCGAACAACGTTTCTTTGTAAAAATCATTTTGTAATAGACTACGTTAACAACAGTCCGGGCCATTATCGAATATTACATTATTTCTCAGAATAAAATATATATTATTATATAATCTAGTTGAATTATTCCAACAACCATTTAAACGCTAACCAATTAATTTTGTATTTTTTCCTGACCTTAACATTGATTTTCCCTAGACATATTCTTTGAAATAGAGTTTTATTTATTTGTGTTGAGTAGTAGGCAACAATATCGTTTCTTTTTTTCTAAGCATTTGTCTTCTATAAAAGATCTATACAATAATAATAATGAATCTAGTAAACAATTACAGAATGATGAATAAAATCATTATTTGTACACTTACTTTAATCGCATTGTGGATATTAGCTTCAATGGAAAATTATCGCAACCGCTAAGTAATTATGTGCTTTTAAGATAAAGTTGAGCTATAAGCGATGGACTATCGTATTACGCTGCAAGGGGGACTGCAGTTATTTATTAGGGATCGGGCAGTCGACGCGATCACTCTGTTGTCCCGGCAGCAGGCCAGCCTATAAATTGTGCCAAGGCTCTCTCTCTGCACTGCAGTCTGTGCTCTCGTGGATTGTTTAATAAATGCAGAATGACTTCACTAACACCCTGCTAATCGATACTGGGCACGGGTGACAGATTGTAAACGTTCATGCAAAAATACGAACGCTGTTGTTGATGCCTTTTTCGTGATTTATAATATCATGGCAGGGTTTTTGGATAATGTAATCGTAATCTCTTCGAAAACTCAAATATCAACCGTTAAGGGTCTTTAGCGATCTTTAAACGAATTAACCTTTGATATTAATTAAATTTTGGGATCAACTTTCCTTGTATCCTTAAGCGTTGGTTTAACGTAAAACTCAATATTTTGTTTCAACCAAAATTGCAAAATATTTCTTCCTTACTTGTTAGAAATAAATATTGCTAAGTTAAAAGTTATTTCTTCCTTACTTGTTAAAAATAAATATTGCTAAGTTAAAAGCCGGATTTTATACAGGGTATTAAAATATATTTAATTTTCAACGAATCTTAAAAAAAATCTATGATCCTAATCTAGATAATTTTTTGTTATTTTTTTATTTTATTTCATTATGCAACCAATCTGCATACGAACACAATGTAAAATTCTTATCTTCTATTACTTTCATACAAACTCTATTCATTCAAATATGAATCCAAAACAATACTCTTATTATAAAATAATACTTCTTTCGTTTTACTTTACTTTATAACAATAATATCCATCAAATAGAAATTCTATTTTTACCTCCTTTCTTCAAAATATCGACCATCTGCGACTTCGTTTTCAATCCAAGTTTATAGCACGCTCTCATAGAAAGCGATATTATATAAGTTATGAAAGCAAAAAGCTTATTTTGATTTTCGGTTTGTAGAAGAATTTTATATTAAAAGCCATAGTAGTACCTTTATAACGATTACCATCAAAGATGATTTTTCTAACCATGAGCATTTTAATTTTGGCGTTTCTATCTATCCTATGTGTGTATTTTTTTTCTAGGGTGTAGACTCATCATATTTTTCACAATTTTTATCAGACTCCCCTTAAAACGTAGAGGTCAATAAACAATTCGGGACCTATTATATCTTCTTACATTCTATTATTGTGTACCGGCCTTTAAACGATTATCACATCGAATACCTCAATAGGAAGAACTTTACTCTTTTATACAATTGTAAAAGTCTTAATTAAACTTTAAAAAACATTACACATTCAATGTGAACAGCAGAAATAAATCGTTACACTTTCTTGTATCTGCGCACTTAGTGCTTCCAGCTACCGACCACTATATTTTATCGGCTTAGCCATAAATAAGTGTGAAACTTAATGCAAGTCGAAATGAATCCAAACTGAACCTTTGCCTGTGGAATATTAAATTAGAAAACTGCATTGTCCACTGTTAATGAAACCTTTAACCAAAATTGTATTTAAGCCAAGTAATCAGTGTTATCTATATGATGTATCTTTTTGTGTATTTTTTATTTGATTTTTAATAAGCTGTATTAGAAAATTAAGTCGATCACACACATATTCATATTTGCACACCTTTTTCGTATTATCATTAAAATACAATATACAAATTATTCAAAATATACAAATTCATAATTGATGAATATTTTACTTCACTCAAATCGTTTTAAATATGCTAAGGTCTTTCATAGATAGCCTGCCAATTTTTGTAGGACATTCTGAACACGCACTTAATCACATAAAAAATAATAAAAAGGACTCAAAAGACTTTTTTAAATTATTATGTTTTTTTATTAAACATGAACTCTCAACGTAACAACTGGTCATTAGCGAAGAGGTGTATGACCGCGATGTCTTGTAATTTTTTTTAATAATTTTTACGTGACTAGTTACGTATTCTGGATGGCCTGTAAAAATTTGGTAGTCTAGCTATGAAAAACCTTATATTTACAGATAATGTTAAGATTTTCTCGACTAATATGCGACGATATTCAACGAGAATTACAAAACGGATTGTTATTCGTTATCACTTCCCCCCTTGCGGGTCGCTTCATCTGACATTGGGCGACCAGAGCTGTCAGAGATACGGGAACATCGTAAATGATCGTAAATCCTTTACATAATTTAACGAACATTGCTTTTAGCATTTATTTTAACTATTGTAAAGACTTTCTCGAATAATATCGAAGTTAACCTAAGTTATATATTATTGTTGGGCAGTTTGTGCGTAGTTCAGTAACAGATATATTGTATCCAAATATCTTAGATAATAATCATCCATCCATCAATTAAATAACATGATTATACAAATCAACATTTTCTTTTTCGACTTAGCAGCATAGTATGTAGGTCAAAGCAAAAGAAAATAAAAGAATAAAGTTGGCAATGTCACTAATGTTTTGGGCACGCTCCTCAATGATAATAGGCGCACCTAGATAGCGATTTTTCTTTTATGCTGTGAATGATTTACATAGCTCATTAAATACATTCGTTTTATCACAATAATAGGTAACTTTAATTATTTTTATTGTGAAACAACAAACATCGTATTAAAAAAACTTTAACGAAAAGTTACAATAGTACGCAACAGTATTTATTTCTTAATTAACACGTAACTTTAAATTCAGAGACTATATTACACATAATACATACACATCCCTATAACAATTCAACTGAGACGGACCCTAGTTTCTTATTCACATACCTACATGAAAGACAACTGGGCACTGTACGCATTAATTAAACAAAACCGAAATGCTGGCCAATACACGAATAGTTTCTTAATAATTAATGGGTAAGTAACGGCAAGCCTGGAGCCCATAAAAATCCGTCTTGATGCGGCTCCATTTCAATACATACATGTAGGCTTACGTGCGGGAATAATTTATTCATCGGTCGGTACTCGGTCTGGGGGAGGCAAAGGTAAATTTAGTGCAAGGACCGCTTTTAAATTTTCAAGAACAGCGCCGAGAACAAAGGACCACCGGTCTCTATCAGGTGATAAAGAGAGCGAAATGTGTCCACTGCACAAGCGCATAGAACACATTTTATGGGCTCCAGTACACCGCAGCCACCTGTTCTCTTTTAGACAAGTCTTTAACTAATACAGATGCCTTAGTAAAATGTTTCTGCGACACTTGAAACGCCGTTTACGGACGACAAATCTTTTTATAATCGTTTGAGTTGAATCGATGTTTGTTAACGAATTGATTGATATTGTAATTGGCTTGTAATTAAAAATACATTGAATTGTTTTAATAGTAATTAACAGCATTTTAATATTGATACCTAGCTGTGCCCCGGGGTTTTACGCTCGTAGTAAGATAATACTGATATCAGATTATTCAAATGGTGTAAGGATGTATGTCATGGGATCTATTGGCATTAGACACGTGCCTTGACTGGTTTGTCTTGAAGGTTCATGAATTTCATGAGTCAATCTTAATCACATTTTTCAAATCCATCTATCGAAGATTATTATAGACACTTAAATTAAACATGCAGCATTACATTTTTATTTTATTTTAGTCAAGTAAAGCCAGTAGATAAATAAAAATACACTTTAATATAAACGAGCTAGTTTTACTAGCTTGGCTGGGCCGTTCTTTTATCGCGACATTTAAAAAGTATGTCTGTAACCATTTAGCATGTCAGGCGATGGTAAATGTAGGATTTCGTAGCCGTAGAGCGAAAAAATCGTAGAGCGGCTTAGGGACAGTTGGTTTTGCGGTTTTTCCCGAACAATTTCCAGCCCGCGAATAAGCTTGATTTGGTCGACGTTGCGTAAAACTTTTTGGATTATCTGGACAAAGAATTAAATGATTGAAATGAGTGTTTACTTAGGTTTTAAAAATGGTTATTATTGAATTGATTGAGTTCATAGTTAATTTATGGAATACATTATTTTTAAAAAATAAACACTATTTTAATCTTTTGCGGATTAAACTGTCAACTGACTCAAATAATGCCTGTTGCCAGTTGCCACGATGTGATAGGAACGTTCTTATATTTCTTGCAACAGTGCCTAAGAAATAAATCTTCAGTTCCAAAATTCAAATAAACCTTTTTATAGCCCTCCGATCTCAAATGTGTAATACTTACCGGCTAAGACAATAAAACGCGCAAATACCGTTACTTTAGAGTCGAAGTAATTTGTCGCTGAAGTAAATCGAGGCGTTCGTCGAAGCCAAGGTTAAAACATTCCAGCAAATTCGATTAAAACAACCATAAAAAAGTTGAAACCAAATTGTAGTTAAACTTATAGTAGCTTGTTGTTGCAAACTACTTTCTCTAGATCAGGGGTGGCGAACCAATGGCACACGACACCCATTTTCCTTCGCTTCCTTACCTATGCTACCCTGGAAAATAGTGTATTTATTATTTATTATTCTATCCGAATAATTATTAATTACAGCCAAAATTATTTGCTGATACATCTGTACCCACATTAAACATTTATTTAAGAAAAATATACCATTTGTTACCCTTGGTGCTTTTTTTATCGTGAGGAAATCCTGCATGGATACCCGGCTGCATCGGGAGAAGCAGTCAGGTTATGTCAGATCCTGACTAAAACCTCACGGTGGCCTTCTTCTGCGCAAGAAATCGGAGGCCCCGGGATCTTCTAAAGGAACTCGCACGGTATCTCTGTACGCGACACGCTATAATAAGCTCTAAACACTACAAGTGCTACGACAGATCACAGAATGAAGCGACAACACTCTGTAGTCATTGTTACCATTAATGTTGCTGATTTGATAATATTTGTTAGTTAGTACTAATAAATATTTTTTAGTTCTAACTAATAAATATTATTCACAATGACAAAATTATTTGCGATTTCTTCACAATCACAATATTTTTTTTTACGAAAAATTGCACATTAATGCATAAAGGTTAGCCTGCCCTGCTCTAGGTTATCTAACTTAGCGTCGTTCTTTCGAGGTAAGCCTTCGGTCTCGAGTACAAGGCACGAGCTTATTATAAAACCATGCCGACTTAACCACTTTGTGCCACTTAATAGCTTCAAAGTTCACGCTTATGGATATAGCATTTCTTATTCTTATGGAGATCGTGATCTGAACCCATTCTGCTGTTTAAAGCAAGGACTTAACTTATAACTTCTTGTTACTTTCTTTGATAACTGAACTCAAGGAATGGACATTACTTGAATATAATTCTACATATTTAACTATGATTAATTATTTATATTAGAAAGAATCTATAAAGCTATGAAAAAGCATATTAAAACTAAACACAGACCGGCCATTAATCCACTCCGTGAATAATTTATTTTAATTAACTGCGAACGAGGATATAATTTTTTCCTCTAATTTATTTTTCGGTTAGTCAATGTCGCTCTCAACTAAGACATTCATTTAAAAAGTTTGAAATCGAATTAAATTCGCCCCTTTAACTGAACTCAATTTTCTTTCACGACTTCATTAAGCGAAGCCATTCCGGTGAGCCTCAGTAATGACCTCAAAGGGCGTTAAATCAAGATCGAAGGGCAAGATAAAAGTAACTGAAATTTAATACTTTTATCAAATATCACTTTTAATCCCATTTTTATAACCAGATCGGCCTTTCAGTATTTGATAGTAATTAAGAGATAAAGGTTAACTTCCTGATCAATAATATCAGTTTAACGTGATAGAATAATAACATTAAAAAAATATATTTTAAAAACTTACTTAAATGAGTTTAATCTCAAGACAGATTAAACTTTAAAAAACTTCGCTAAGTATAGTTTATTCCAATGCCTAACACATATTATAAGAGGAAAGATTTTTTGTTTGTTTGTATTCTATTGAAGATCTAGTGAATCGGCGGAGCTAAGCTAGTACAGTGTACTAGTACTTGTCATACAACATACCGACGACATTAAACGTTAAAATCCCCTCAATAGAATCCAAACAAAAAAAATCTTTCCTCTACCTATTGGTACCGAAACTACTAGATCGATTTGGATGAATTGTATAGAGATTCTTGATAACCCGAAAAAGGATATAGGATAGTTTTTATCCCGAGAACGGGAAATTTACGCGGTGAATCGGCAGAGCTAAGCTAATACAGTATACCAGTACTTCTCATACAACATACCGACGACATTAAACATTAAAATCCCCTCAATAAACGTAAAAATAAAAACTTTTCTTCATTACAGTCCACGCGTAACATCGGAGTCTTCAATTTGGGAATTATCCTAAAACGATCTCTGAATAATTCAAACCTTGAATTATTGACGAGCAGCTTCAAGGCACAATATCTACAAAGAGAATTTATGGTAATACGACTTAGTATCTATAAATATAAAATATTAACGATTCGCACTTGGGAATGATACAACCAAGAATGAAGAAAACTTTGGGAATTTTAATAAGCTTATATCGATTTCATAAAATATTTTGTCCCATTCTGCAAAATATTTATTAACAAAAATATTTGCCTCTGTATAGACAGTTTGCTTAAAACTTCTAAAAAATAATGTTATTAAAGGATAAATGACATCGTTAGCCATAAGGCCGCCATATGTGCATGTATCAAATCTTATTGTGTTTATTTGTATATTATTTTTATTTTGGTGTGTACATTAAAGTGTTATTCATTCATTCATTCATTTATCGTATTTTCACAATTACATTATAAAAGAATAATTCAATTAGCACTGAATTAAGGACGTACAACTACGTCGTTTTTCATTTTTAGACTGTAACTCAATTCCGGTCCATTCGGTGCAGGAACCGATATGAAACCAATACTCAATGAAAATTGACAATCAGTGATTTTGAACAATAGACCGTTTCGAAATGATATTACATTCGTATGTAGATACGTATTTGGCTAGTAAAACGACACAAAAGAGTTGAAACGTTAATAAACTTTTTAACAAAATAGATAACCGAATCCCGTCCGGCTGTTGTAAAGAAAGAAAAAAACTACTAGATAAACAATAAAATAAATAAAAACATTTGTTAACTTATTATATTATAGTTTGGCAGTAACTACTTGAGTTATTTGCAAGTTCTTTTATATGATATATCAGTAGAAGGAAAATTAATATAAGAGAATATTCCTATATTCTAATCTCTTACACGTTTCCATTCCATAGTAAACCGCCTACATTCTTGTTGTATTATAATTAATACGCCCACCACCTCGGAAAATAATACTCACGAATCATGTAGTCTTTGCTTCGTCCTTAATTCTAAAGATATTTTGGTTTAAATATAGAAAAAATATTATATTATGGATGTTTAATCCTTAATAGAGGGGAGTCGTGAAGATTTCATAACTTCCCCTCCCCCCATTGACGCGTCTCCGATTATCTGTCTCTTTAATATATAACTAAACTATAATGTAACTACCTGTCGTGGATTGAAAAAGATTTGGAAAAACTCTGCCTGAATGTAAGAACTGATATCACAATAGGAGCTATGTAGGGACAAAGATTTATTTCAGTGAGTGTAAATATAATATCCTCAGAACAATTACATAACATTTCATGATAGCAAACATATGAGGTTGAAGGTTTGCACCCTCATTCATGTTGTCGCTAATTGTAACAAACACTGAAACAATGGAAGACCTTTGTAAAACTCGGCGACATTATAACACTGTAAATCCGACTCCTTTGTTACTTAACTATGGATAAACGTCACTAGCAAGCTTTTCATTCCGCGGAGACTCATCGTTACTATTTAAGAGTTAAACTAGAATGATTTATATTGATTCAACGATAAGTGAGACATTGTTTTATTAATTATATTGTTCACGGTTTGTTTTATTAATTTTATTTCGTTGCGACGGTGAACAGAAAATTAGTGGTACGAATCATCAGGGACTACCGACGAAAAATCGCGTATGTTAACAAAGACCTTTTGTCACTTCATTTACTACTATCTAACTATCTACCATCCGAATTGTGGCAAAAACTGGATACTATGACCTTTAATAGGGCCGAAAGTATTAATTTAAATAATAA
>LQNK01001038.1:685311-720648 GCA_001586405.1 Phoebis sennae
AGATGAGCACGCTTAAACAAACAAACGAATACGTTTATACCAATGTAGATAAAAAAATATCACATTATCTTTATTTTAAGAGCATAAAACAAGCCAGCAATATGAAGTTGATTTAAATATATCCTAGTACTAAACCAATCGTGTATTATTTACTACGCTATTATCTGTAGGAGGTAGCAGTATTTTTTTCATCGTAGAGGATTAATGGGTACAGCTCGATGCGTTCACAAAGGCTTGCGTAGTCTTTTTATAAAGCTTTGAAAGCGCAACACGGCATTGTATTGTGATTTCAACCGCAATGTAGTAAATAATAAAAAAGCCATCTTCACCACAATTTTTACGGTACACTACTCACAATGTGCATTATGCAAAGCTAAGAGGCATTATCAAAGTGCTTTTGAAATTTTTAATACGAGTTAAACTCATCGTTAGTTAGAAATTAACATTTTTATGAAAAACTTTTAAGATGATATAAAATACACACTTTGAATATGAATAGAGCATATGGTCTGGTTATACTGGATTAAATAAACAAGTATTTTCACAATTTTATTTCGCCATGTTACCTTTGCCACCGAATATAAACTTAATATGACAAAGGTATAAAAAGGTATTTCAGCTTTTATTTCCCCTTATAATACTTTTCTAAGCACGTACTTGGGCACATAGCAAACAGTGAAGATTAAAGATCGTATCTTAGTAAGTTGCTGTCTGTTTTGCACGCATACGTCCTTCGATTAGTAAAGTATAACTTTGCTAATTCACTTGCAATTATTAATTACCAAATAACCCTATACTTTATATCCTACAGCCTTTTTTTAAGCTATAGCAGGCACGCGGAGCATGCGGTTCACTTGATGTTAAGTGACTGACCGCAGCCTATGAACATCTACGGCGAAGTGTCGCAGATGCCTTAACGGCTTTAAGGAAGGGAAGGGAATAAGGGGAGGATTACTGATAGGTTTCACGCCGGTTTTCTGCTGGGGAGGTGGTAATTACATCGGTGAGTTTGGACCAATCGTGCAATGCTCGGCTCCCACTCTTTTATCACTGAAGATGTTATACAGCAGAATTACCCTCTGTCGCCTCTTATGACACCCACGGGTAGAAATGGGGTGGCGACACATGTATTCTAACCCGTCGCCACACGGGCGAAAATAAGATAGGAATAGAGCACTAGTATATTGTTCTTTCACTACTAGATCAAAGTTATATATGTCACAATAGCCAACAAATAAAAGAAGGTATATATCTAAGTGATTTTTATACGAATCGTAAAATATAAAAGGAGTCGTTGGCGACAGCTTAACAAAGCTGCACTCGTCATATGGTTAGATTGAAGTACATAGAATTTAAGCCGCCATTTCAAAATATTAAAGACGCTTGGAAGCTTTAGAAAACAAAGGACTCCGACGCGGGTGAAATAACAAAGTCCCTTAGAAGGTAATACATCTACGGATTATATTCTGCACAAAAGCTACGAATGATATTTCAGTTTAAAGAAACGTCATTTTGAAATCTAGATTATATTTGTATCAGTGCTATGGACCAAATGATTAATAGATATAATTATACCTGTTACCTTTTTCATCGCGTTGCCGTAATAGTGGATTCAGGCCAAGAAAGCCATAGTAGACTTACTGATTTTTTTACAATATTGATTATATTATTTTATCCAGTTAAAATTCTAAAAAAACTTGCCCCAACCAGGCAAGCATAAAAGTGATTATACTGCATTCTAATGCATATTCGTTCCTCCTTATGGCCTCAATTATAAAATTAAGTATAAACTATAAATTATAAATTAATCAAAAGTAATAAATACGAAATGCGGTTCCTTTCGTTTTAAAAATCAAACACATTTCACTAAACATACACAACTCTTATACATACATATTAACAATAGAAATGTTTGTATGTACATATTCCTTAATTAGAATATCATTATCAGGTGCCAATAATTACAGCACCTTCGTACAAAACTATAGTGCATATTACTTTGTGAGCGCAGGCTAGCGTTTGAAACACAATATGGCTCCCAACCGTGGCTGTTCGTTCGAGCTCACATTTTCTGAGCCACATGTGGTTCAACGGACAGGGAACGCGTTAAGTGCATTAAAGAATTGCTAGTGTATTTTCTGCTAAATTCTGAAAAAGTTTAAAATTATAGATAAAACGATTTTTCTGTACGGACGGATCAAAAAAACATTCTATCGTAGCCATTTATTCTTAAACTTTTCGCAAATATATAATATTCAAAAATTTATAACATATTTTATTTCTCTCCTCTGAGTCTCCATTTTTTATGTTTTGAAAACTACATTTTTTTTTTAATTTTTTTTTTGTTGATTTGATCGTTTTTATCAAATCAATTTGTTAAAAATAAATTAATATTATTTTTATTGGCCTACAAATAAACTATAGTTTACATTTTCAGGTACAAATAGAGCCAATTACAAATCTTCACATGTCTTAATTACAAGACATGATATTGACAAGGTTTTTTACTTCGCATAGGAACCACATTCATTTTTACATTATACATTCGTACCTTACCTACACAATGACTTCATACAGTACGTAAAATTCATTAGTAGCCATAAAACCCCTTACACGAGAGTTCAAGTACCTTTCGCCTGATTAAAATCGCGGAAATAGCACATTTGTTTTTACAAGCGCTCTTTGAATGATGGTTGGAATGACGCGCAAAACGCACTCATCGCAGATACAATCTCTAATCTTCGCGCCTTTCGCGTAGCCGGGGCGTTTATCCAAACGGTTTATAAATAGAGTGTCGACTTCGCTTTGTGCGCTGAAATGAGACTACCGAAAGATAAGAATCTTGAAAGTGCTCCAAGCGTGTGGTGAGCCGAATGCCCGTCAACGGGGCTGATCTATTGCACTCATTATGTAGCACGATGATGCCCTGCTTTGAAGCGATTCACGAGAAATAACACACACATACATTTTATAAATTTACTTTTCAACGGGCGTTTAATTCAGCGTTAGTCGTGTAGGTATCTTATCGTGCTAAGGGCTACTTTTCACGTCTTCATTAGACTCGATTTTATCAGGTCTCATTACAAATGAAACTTCGTTGCCGACCATAAACCCACTAGATTACCCAAAAATCAGTGTCTTACAAATCGTACATCGGTACTTATCATATATCGTACCTCCCCAGCGATTTCGCTCATCTTTGAACTATAACATTTTCTAATATTTCCTTTTGTCTCAACTATTTGCTTAAAAAATTTAATCGAGATCGGATAAACAATACTTAAGCTATTGTCGAACAAAATTTTTCGTTCGTTCCTCACTTCACCCAAATACTATTAGTATTTGGGTGAAGTGAGAGAATAGAGTATATTACAGTAGTATTAAATCAGTTATATTGAAATTAGCTTTAGCGACTAAAACAATATTTAAGGCTACCCCCTTTTTTTTTACCGTGACCTAACCATTGCGTATTGTAATAAGGGTAATGGGATATTTAATTAGGGCTTTGAAAAAAACACAAAAATCATTCGAATATATATATTTATTTGTATAACTAGACAATCTAACATACGTAGCAATAAATAGCTCAGGAGCCTTTCAAACATTAGTCGTCCACCCAGAACTAGAACATCCTTTCACGCATCCCTTCAAACCCGAGCGTATTAAAAATAGATAAAGGTTATTTAATAACAATAAAACAGTGCATATAATACATACGAAGAGTGCTATGAAGCTAGTGAATTTCTGTTATAGCGCAGATAGTTCAAAAGTTACAAGAATTTAGATGACGAATATTTAATACCTAAATTTCTACGTACAGATTAAGTAACAAGAAACATCGATTATTTTTATTTAAAGAGAAGATAATACGTTTGTTTGGTGTTATTCCTTACAGACAGCCGTGCCGCGGTAACTACGAGCGAATTAAACTATTATGCAAAGACGCAACCAACTGCAAAATATAATCAATTTGCACGCTCTATCTACACTCTACTTCTAACTTTAGTTACATTTATATTGATAATACTATCTAATATCTTGATACAATATCGTCAGACGAGTGTATTAATTATGATACAACAATTTAAAGATTTCTAAACTAAAGTACCGCTATAATTTTAAGTTATCACACGAGAGAATTCTACGTAACGAGTGTATTGTACGTGACTGCTCCTAGGTTTCTTGCGAGCCCTAAGAGAAAGGTCGAACTTACGTATGAAACATCGCGGTCGTTATTAAATACCTTCGACTAGTGCAAAAGTACTTTAAAGTACTATTCGTCCAAGGCAAAACTACAATTTTATCAATCTACACTACATTTATTTACATCAAAAAATAATCGAGAACAAATAAACAAACGGGCACGGACACAACGAGAGAACTAAATATTTTCAATATCGTTAAAATAAATAGTACATATGAACGAATTACTCTACAGAAAATAAATAAGAATTTACCTAAGTATAAACTATAATTAAGCAGAATTATTAAAAATACTGACAGTAAATAAAATTAATTGGATCATGAGATAAAAATTCGAATAATTTTGTTTAGGTCGAGGTGAATTTTATAAACTTCAGTGATTTTATTTTTACGGTAAGTAGTGTTTGTTTCTACGACGGTGGTTCGAGAAAACAGAAAATTTGATGATTTTTATTCGTTTATAAGACGCAGAACTCGTCGAGAAGATTCTTCAGCTCCTTAGTGTGGGCCGCCTTGGAGCCCGTGGCCGGCGACGCGGCGGTAGCGCGCCCGTTGTAGCTGAAATTAAAAAATTATGTTAACAACAATTCAAATGGAACGAACAAAATAATCAATACACTAAACACACTTATTAACCAACAGGATACAGGTGGATATGTACAAGCCCCATACAAACAAATATAAGGTGACCGAAAACAATTTTACAGCCCTTCTAGATTAACAATTTCAGATAATTTAAAATGTTTATAATATTTACTCAAATACGTAAAACATCCCTCAATTATTGTAAAACAACCAACAAACGACATTTATTATTTTCATACTAAAGTATAAAATTATTCTCTTTTCATTAAAGAACGTAGAAAGTAACGTTTTAATCTGTCCGTAGCTTAAATAAACGTAACTCGTTAAATGCGAGAAACACCTTGAAACATTAAATCGTTTCGGAGTCGTTGAAGTATACCGGCTGAAATTAGGCCACGGCGCAAAGGTGCCGTCGACTTGATCATCCAAATGAGTGTTATCACGTAATTACACTCACAAAAATACGAATTGTTGAAAATAAAAACGTTTATGTCACTAATTATACTAAGCTACTGGTATTATAAATATTGGCAAATTGTTGAATGTTTAGATATTGAGAAATTCATAAAATCAATTCATGTGGCTTGAACTGATCTCGTACTGAGAACTACGGGCGAGGGATTCTTAATATCCCCGCATACAAAAATAAAATTACAGGGTAAAACTAGTTCAACAATAAGTGAATATATTTCACGTAACAGGACTTAGAGCATTTGTAAAGCTAAAAGGCACCAACCACCAGACGAGGATGTTAAAAGATGTAAATGAAGGTCAAAGTAATCATATATTCATATATCTAGTCAAATGTAGTAATACAATTGAAAATTATGATACTTGATGAAGTGATTAAAACGTAGCTTGCAGTTGTATAACACGACAGTAAATATAATTCAAATAAAACACATACTATGATTTTAACACCCGATGAATGAAATAATAAAAAATGATTATTAATTATATATTAGTAATTTATTTGTAATGGACCTAAAACAAACGTAATTTATTACTACACTTAATTTTAATGACAACCACCAAAAATAATAGATTTTTCATTTATAATTGGCACTAACCTAAAGAAATTTTATAAGCAAAAAGTATTTTAAATAACAGTAGCCATACGTGCAATATTTTTTGTTTAAATCAAGTCTTGCGTAGTGACAATTTAATTAATAAAGTATTATAAAGTAATAATTCAAACAACCCAGAGCAATATCGGCGTTTTATTATAAACTTTAAAGAGGCAATTTTTCCCTTTACGTTATACATAATTGCAATAAAGGTAGCCACACATAAATATTAAAGTGCAAAGCAGCATAGGTGTGAATGTCCTCACCTAATCACGCGGGGAACGGTCTCAGTTTGCGTGTCTGTCTGTGGGTCCTCACTGCGACCCAACAGTTGGCTAAACCACCCGCCCCCTTGTGATTTACGCCTGCAACCAATGGCCCTACGTTATGGCTGTGTGCTCGACTCAAAACAATCACTAAATATTAATACTCATATTTTCATGTTATCTTGTGATTCTAACTGCAGGCTACGTTTATTCATATGTTACTATGTGAGATCTTCGATTGAACAACATTTTTTTAATTAAGTATTACAATGAGAATCCTAATCATATTGTTAATTATGAAAATTAGGCTACACCTACTAACCGTTCTTATCTAATTTTCGATGAAGTTTCTTTACTTGCCTTGTGAGATGTGCCTTACGTTTAACAATAAACCACATATCGAAAAATGAAAGAAATGCTGTTCAAATTTTTAATCAAGAAAATTAAATATTCAAACCCTAGTAGATGACCAACAGTCATCAAAGGTGTTTCACGTTTTCTTTTAGTTAACCCAGATATGCAATGAAGACAGAATACACCTCAGTTTTATAGGTAAGACTGACCTACTTTCCTGTATAAATATAATCAATATGAAAAATAGCGAGTGATATTAAAATGTATTTGCAGTCTTACTTTTAAAATTCTTGAACTGGTCAAGACTGGTAATTTTATTTTAATATTCAAATCGATAGTGCCTTATACATTTTAATATAATTATATTTTTAGTTTTTGATAAATGTTACGAATAACAAAAACTTTATTTCATAGCTTACAGAAAATTTAACATAGTAAGGGTTTTTTTTTAATTTTAACAAACGATATGTATGTCTATAGGACAACTTAAAGTACTATTTTTTTTGCCGTAACGAGTGATTATACATAATCAACCAATCGAAACCAAATTTTAAATTAACGCCACATTTATTATAGATACGCTTTGTACTTATGCCTAGTAGGATATTGTACCGTGCGTAAGTAAAACGACTTATTTTTATTGGAAATGGGTATTATTGGCACATATTAAATATACTTTCGGCGCAGCCTTAGACAACCTTACGAGTTTCTGGCGCAAATGAAATATAAATGTGATATTTTTACACGCAATAATAGCAAGTTAAATGCGATGCTTTTACACCAAGATCTTTGTAGAATCTACAGATTCTTTCATTTATATTAGTTTTAGTATATACCCGTTTTTTCATGTATTTTTCTAACTTTATATTAACTGTCTCTGTTTAGATAAACTTTGTACTAAAAGTGTAGACACACTAATCTACACTAGTATTATAAAAAGGAAAACTTTGTTTGTTTGAGGCTCAAAACACAATTAGACCGATTTTAAAAATTCTTTTACCATTCGAAATCTACACTATCCTCGAGTAACATAGGCTGTATACATAACATTATGCTACCGGAGCGAAGCCGGGCGTATTAGCTAGTACTATACTGATGGTGGTGTACCTGATCTGCTTCTGGTTGCGCAGCAGCGTGCGGAAGCGCGGCTCGACGTAGCTCCACGAGCCCATGTTCTTGTGCTCCTCCTGGCTCCACACCAGCTGCGCGTTCGGGTACTTGGCGATCTCGCTCTTGAGCTGGTCGTACGGGAACGGAGAGATTTGTTCCAGTCTGTGGAGCACACACGATGTTACGCATACGCAATATAGATAGTGCCATCCACGACGACGCGCCCCACCAATTTTGAATTTGGAAATATTTTACTATGATCACAATACTTTGGCCTGATTAGTCTGTTTAATTTAGTGAGCGTTTGCACACATGGGTAATGAGTATGTACCAATAAATTTTCACAGAAACTGAAGTATATATATACTGTCAACGATTGAGAGGAATAATAGGGGAACATCTTCGTAGATGAATTTATCTATACAACTAGCCACAGTTTAATTCATCATATTTCTGAATCACATCAGAATATATAGGTAAAAAAACAAACAGTCCTATCTAACTTTATATTAAAACTCATAACATCAAAGCAAAATTGAGTACAGTTAAACCAAATAAAACCCATACCTGACAATAGCGATGTCCTTCTCCAAGTTCCTGTCACGGCGCTCCTTGAGCAGGTCGTAGTACACTCTTCCGGAGCAGAAGGCCAGTTTGCGAACCTTTTCTGGGTTCTCCGATGCGGGGCCCTCTTCGGGTAGCACTCTATTGGAAATACAATCAAAGTTAAGTCAAACATTTTGTAAATTTATGGGCTTTGTATGTGATGTAAGAAATTATACATATTATCCAAGTGAAACTACTATGTTTGTACATGTAAATATATGCTTAAGTTTAAAGGTGACTGTGTGTTATGTATCAAATTGATACGTATTAACTTTGATTTGAATGATTCACACAAATTAATTATTATTCACATAAGCATCGTTTTATTATATGCATTATGAGAGTAAGCTAATTTTGGAAGCTCGTATCACCATCACTGGTTTGAATTGAAGGAACTCAATACTCTTACTCGTTTTAAGGTTAACATATTAAAAATTATGTTACCTATTTTATATAAAATTAATAAGTGTAAATGTTTTTATTTGTGCGTATAATTATGTATGTTGTATGCTTTTCGGTAGTTATCTTACGTTTAATTTAACCTACGACTGTTTTTTAATTGTCAATATCTTTACATAAATACTCGTATCTCACCGTCTGAAAGCGGTGCCCTCGGCCATCTCGTCGAAGGAGGACTTGCACTCGGGGTGGCGCAGCAGCGACTTGGGCGTCATGAGGATGAGCGGCTTGCGGAACGGCAGCGCGATCTGCCGCCGCAGGATGTGGAACAGCGACGCGGGCGTCGAGCAGTTCGCCACTATCCAGTTGCAGTCGTGCAGCTGGCGAACTGTATGGAGCAAAATGTCAATGTGAACATCAAAAGTACCAATGCTTACTAATATTATAAATGCGAAGGTGACTTCAGAGTCACTTTGTATGTCCGTCTTTTATTCACCACTGAACCGATATGGATGACATTTTATACAAATATAATTTAAAACCTGGAAATCCCATAGGGTGATAGGGTTAAGCCGCGGGGTACAGCTAGTAGTATAAAGTGAGAACTAGTCCTGGATTGTCCGGCCTTGATTAATGACTATCTGGATTGAAAATCCTGATCAAATTCTCTTTAATACATTATGAACTATCATTCATGTAAAAAACGCTTTTATGATAAATTCAATCATGTGACTGTATAACAACAACCATCAATCCGGTTAATCTAGACACTCCTGTATTTTTATATTATTAGTCGAAAATTAGAAAATACCATAATATTGTCTAGGTGCATAAAGAGAAAATAAAATTCATACCTTCATAGTCAGGGCTTTCAGGTGGCATGTAGTCGGGGTCATCAGAGCTCATCTGGAGGAAGCGCTCCAGGCGAGCAGACGAGTGTTCGGGTCCCTGAGATTTAATCATTTATTTATTTTATCTTCAACAGATGATAATGTGGTATTGAAATTTTGGATAAATCACGAAGATGATAAGCACACTATACATTTCACTCTAAAGTAATATTTTTATTGGATTCTAAAGACTTAAGTCCATAGTAAAATATGACATAGTAAGACAGTGTTTCACCCACCATGCCCTCCATTCCATGCGGCTGCAGGAGCACGATGCCGGACTGGCGCACCCACTTGGCTTGACCGCTGGAGATAAACTGATCGATGATGCACTGGGCTACGTTGTTGAAGTCTCCGAACTGGGCCTCCCACAGAACCAGCGCGTTGGGGTTCGTCACTGAGTATCCCACTTCGAAGCCGAGCACGCCTGAAATATATCACTTTATTAGACCCTAATTTCATAATGTCTGATCTCTCTCCGGTCGTGTCGGTCTGCCGTCCTATCGGATTATGAGAGTGAAGGAATAGAGAGTGCACGTGTATTTGCGCACATACTTGTGCACTATATTATATCCTGCATACCTGGCTGATCTCTGTTGAGATTGGCCACCATCAGTCGGGGAGGCATTATTTATATTATTTCATAATCATGATTACTGTACCTTTTAACACAACATAGCTAAAATAATATCTATAGTGCTCAAAATAATCACACATAAATATAGATTGGTGAGATTTCGGATCTACACCTACCTCGTGACCGAATATATAGATTAAATTCATGTGATACTGGAAAAAATTAAAATACATTTTTACCGTATTCTGAGAGCGAGCTATTGCACACAGTGTAAGGCGCCTGGTCGGGGTAGAGGTGCGCCAATGGGCAATACGTAGCCTTGTCTACCTTCTGGTGGTGGAGCACGTGATGTCTAAAAAATTAAAAAAATATATACATAAATTGTTATAATCCCGTAATTTTCATTTTCAATTGGAATATCAAACAATATACTTTTTAAAATCTCAATTCATCTATTACCTGTTACAAAAAAAACCTGCAGTAGTTTAAACTTTCAGTTACGCTTCTTCTACAGAGATGTGAGCCTTGATTTTTGCAGACTTTTCATTTGACCATATTAACTTAGCCCTAATAAAATAAAGTTCTTACCTGTGGGAGAATGTTCCTCTCTCGACATCTTCTCCGGACAACCTAACGTGAATGCCTTCCTTCAACAAGGAACCGAAGGCCATCGCCTCAGCCAAAGCCCAATCGACGGTGCGTTTTTCTACCATCTCCATGCGGGCCTTGAGGATACGCAGCAGGCCCTTGTGGATTTCGAACTCAGCGGCGTTGGGGGGTGGGCTTGAGAACCGCTTGCCGATGTGCACTAATGTCTCTTCTACCACTCCAGTTGGGGACATCTGAAAAAAATCGATGAGCATTAACATTGTGGAAAGTAAAACTTGATACTTACAAATATGCAAAATCGAGACCAGAATTATGTACGTGTGTATAGTCTATTAAATATAATATTTTAGTAAAGAGCTATAGGACAGCTCTTTGGCTCCCAGACACAATACTATGACACAATGCTACAGTAATTTCCAATGCTTACTTTCTGAACTATTTTTAACATACTATATTTTTTATTTAACATTATATATATTAATTATTATAAGCAATGACATAAAAAATTCAGTAAACACATTAATAAAAATCTCGTTTCCTTACCTTAAGCGGGTCCTTGCCCTCAAAGAATCCAGACCATGGGGAGTCGAGCCAGTCCTTGTACTTGATGTGAGTCTCCTGCTTGGCCTGGTTGTACGCGTCCTCGCAGATCTTCTCGTACTTGTCCTTGACGTCCTTCACCTCCTCAGCAGTCACAACACCCTCGGCGATCAGACGGTCAGCGTAGATTTCAAGTACTGTTATATAAAAGTTAGAATTAGTCTTTAGAAATTCTATCAGATTATATACAATTAATATTAGAAAAGCAAAATTTGTAAACAAATTTATGAATATCTTTTATTCAATTTATATGCTACTGAATATTGCTTTAATCTACCAAACAACATCGTTAAATGCATCGGGCCAGCCTGAAAATCAGCGCTGCTCGATCGACTCGGGTAGCATAAGTTGAGGTTGGTCCCATTTGCCACCAACTTCTTTTTGTATGTTGCTTAGTTTAAGTTAATTATTTATACTGTTGGCAATAAACGAATTTTCTTTCTTTCTTCTTTCTTTCAAATTTAAGAAATTTTGGCAAATTATACTAGTAATGGTTAAAGGCGTGTATATGAATAAATTATATATACTATTCATAAATAATATATCAGCCAAAGTATTACAACAGGAAGGGAGTCGTAGTAGTTATTTACTTATGAAAGATACATTATAATACGGAACAGCGACCACATATATAAAGACAGCCTAATAGAAAAAAAAAGACAATACGCACCCGGCTTGGTCTTCCTGATCTTCTGGTACATGAGGGGCTGCGTGAACATGGGCTCGTCGACCTCGTTGTGGCCATTCCTGCGGTACGACACGATGTCGATGACCACGTCCTTGTGGAAGGTGGCGCGCCACTCGGCGGCCACGTTGCACACGTGCATCACCGCCTCGGGGTTGTCGCCGTTCACGTGGAAGATCGGTGCGTTCACCACGCGAGCCACGTCTGTGATGCAAATAAAGATTAAGTTTGTAAGATTCTTGAATATAAGTACATGGAAGATCGGTCACCACGCGAGCGACGTCTGTGATTCGAATAAAGATTAATTTAAATTAAGATTAAGTTTGTAAGATTCTTAAATATAAACACGTAGTGCGTTGACGACGCGAGCGACGTCTGTGATTTTAACGAAGATTGAAAGTTTGTCAGATGATGCGAGCTGAAGGTAGTGTACTTAAGGCTAAAATTTTACAGATAGATTCCTACCAATATTTTATAATAGTTTATAGAGTATAGGGTTATAGGACATAAGGCTATATTTATGAATTAATGTAAATTGAAATTGAATTAATATGTACAAAAAATCTAGCATAAATCTAGAAAAATGTAGGTCAGCGGTTGACCTACAATTAATGATATTCATAGTAGTTTTCCTCAAAGTATTTACATATATACATTCAAAAAAATCTCTTAGTTTGGGACTAGATGGCGTAATGTTACATATCCCAGAGTATTTATTTATTTAAAAACCGACCCTTCGTTCTTTCTTCTAATCTTGAATTTTTAATGTTTCGTACCTGTGCAGTATGCAGACGAGCGCGAGTGCCGGGGGTCGGTGGTGAAGCCGATCTGGTTGTTGACGACGATGTGGATGGTGCCGTGCGTGGTGTAGGCGGGCAGGTCCGACAAGTGCATGGTCTCGAACACCACGCCCTGGCCCGCGAACGCCGCGTCTCCGTGGAGCAGGATGGACATCACCTGCATCAAATTATGCGTATTAATATACGAATAAATACAAAAAAGAATTGATTGTTTATTTGTTTGTTCGAATTGAATAGGCTCCGAAACTACTGGACCAATTTGGATAAAATTTTGTACAGAGGCCCTTTGAAATCCGAGGTATTAATTAATGTCCTTACATAAGGTAGTTTATATCTCGAAAATCCTACGGAAACGAGTGAAACTGCGGAGCTCAGCTAGTAGAAGATACAATAAAGTTTAATTAAAATACTCAGAAATCAAGCATAAGACATAGACATTATTTAAGCTCTTGTCCCCCAACTTCATAATTATTAACGTTTTTGTTAATTTTTTTTTTAATTTTCATATGGTAGTTGACTTAACATACCTTCTTGCCCTCATTGTCTCCCCTGTAGAACTGCTCGGCGCGGGTCTTGCCCTGCACCACGGGGTCCACGGCCTCCAAGTGGGAGGGGTTGGCGCACACGGCCAGCCGGATGTTCTTGTTCGTCATGCGGTTCAGACGCTCGATGTACGTGCCCAAGTGGTATTTCACGTCACCGGAACCCTGAATGCAAGGAATTTAGTTAATATTTGCAATACTTGCAACATTTTTAAAATCGATTTTCAATTAATGCAGCATAATTACCCTCTGTCGCGTTACGATACCCACGGGTAGAAATGGAGTGGCGAAACACGTATTCTAACCAGTCACTAAACAGGTATTGAAGTGATACACAGTAATTTTTAAGTGGGAAGATGCAATAAATTTGTTTTATGTTAAAAAAATTTAAAGACTGAATAAAGACAACTTGGTAGGCTTGAATTGCATGTCATGTAATGAAGCATATTTTGTAGAGAATCTTACAATCACTATATACTATTATGTAGTAATAAGAGATCATTGAAACAGAAGCTGTCACTACATAAACTTTAATTACCAAATAAATAATTGTTATTTTATTATAGCAACATAGTACTCGGAGATATAGCCAATAAATAACTTACGTCATCCTCGGCTTCTAGACCGGCGAATTGTGTAAACAACTGGTGGAGTGGCTTGCGGCAAACGTTAGCCAAAACGTTGAGGCGACCTGATAAACAATATAGATAAATTAATTCAGGTATAGCAATGTCTAAATAAAGTTTTGTTTACTGTTGCTTGCAATTTGCTTTTTTTTTACTTTACAGTATGTGACTTTTAACAATATATAACATATTATTAAACTGAATTTTCACAATATTTTAGTCTTATTTGAATGTTAGTCTATAGTGTATGACATATTAATAGATTCAAAGTAAAATGGATCTAGCAAATAGCCAACAAGGAATATATCGATTATTTAACCTAATCCATGTTTGGGTTAAGTCAGTATAACAAAATACATTGGTTTGTTTAAGTAAAGAACAAATCATTAGTTCTTATGCTTATTTACCTCTGTGTGGCATTCCCATGATGATAGACTCAACACCGAGTTTGGTCGAGACGTCAATAACTTGCTTCATTGCGGGGATCAAGATTTCGCAACCCTCAAGACCGAAACGCTTCTCTGATGACCATTTCTTTGCCAGGAAGTTCTCGAATCTTTAACAATTATAACATTATAAACATATAATTTTTATATAAATAAAACTATAAAATAAATGCTTTATCATGCTATATTTTTCTTTATACTGCAAGGTCAATAAATAACAATGGATTTTACATTTATTGTGGTTTAATTATAACTTGCGTTTTTATTACATGTTTTATTTATTTAACACAAGTGTTCGATAAAAATATTTTTATTGAGAAGTATAAAATATAACTGTTTGTTATGTTTGGATTATAAATCATTCTTTAAAATACGTCTTTATTAAGTATTTTTTATTCTTAACAAATTTCAAAAATTACAAAATTTACCGCAGCATGACGGGCAAATAAGATATTAAAATCCAAGGAAAACAACAAACACAGTAATCTTGTGCATTATCATTATCCTTACCCATTAGAGTAAGGCAGGCTAAGATTAAACGCCCCTAATCCGAGATCACATTAGTCATATTCATTTCACAGAAAAAAATTACCGAATATTAAATGGCACTTAACCTTAAACACGAAACAGTAACCAATATTCATTGATCCTTACCCAGTGGATCTAGTGAGACGGGCCAAGATCAACCGTTTCTGGTCGGGGCTCATCTTGGTCACATTGGGGGGCTCCATGCGCTGCCTGATCCAGTTGCATTGCTCCAACGAGTTTATGAACATAAACTCGATACCGATGTTGTTGCAATACGCTTGCTCCAAGCGGTTCAGGATCTCTCTGGAGTATATCATGTAATTATGAGTACATAAAAAGTTATATAAGAATATATTTTTTCCTTAAAGGTTTATTTTTGTAAAAACTGCAATTATTGGATGGTATCTTTAAACGTTTTTTAAATAAAAAATTAATGAGTTTCCGTTGAGGAAATATCCTTTTATCTTATGCGTCATGCCTTATTTATTTAAAAATAAATATTCAGTCAATAAGATAAAAATGTAAAGCGAGAATTTTCGTAAAAACAACAGATTTAAAGTTTCCTCATTAAAGCCAGTTTTTAATCACAGTATGATTACCTTAACGGCAAGGCCTTTTCCTTTTCACCAATAAAAGTCGTCGAAGGCAGTTTAAAAACTCTGTCCATGTCGGCTTCATCTAAAATACATAGTGATATATAAGAGTAGGAACTTCAGGTACTTAACTTCATACATTTCATACCAGATAATCGACATAGAAATAAAAAAAGAAATTTACAAAGCCATGTACACATACTATATTCAGACAGAAAATAAGAAAGCACACAGAGAAGCAGTTTAAGAGTGAAATAATCATATCCCTTTACTAGCATTTCTCAGAGCATTACATAATAGACCTAATCAAATTACCATTTACATCTATTTTTTCCTAGCCTTCCCAAGCCCAACGTTAAATCACAATAAACCAATAGACATAATATGACAAGTTGTGACGTAAGATGATTTTTCATTTTCACTTTTGTATTCCACCTTGAGATGATAGTGTGTCCGAAATCCGTTGGAGTCGATCCAGAAGCGAGAAAACTAAATATAACACCAAGGTCACTTCACAAATCCCTGCCATAGTTTCAACCATGAAGACAAACAATCGAATTTATAAATAGACACTACAGAATGGTCTTAAATACTAAAATGAATAAAATACAATAAGTAAATAGTAATATATTCATGCATTAAGTTACAGTTACTAAGTAACGTTATACACATAAATAAACATATTATGGTGAAATATCATGCAGGTTACAAGACGAGTTTAGCCGATATAATGGGTACATGCATATACATAGTGTAAATGAATAAATATAATAGTTATGGCGTGCCACCATATTCTTGTGCATTTGATCACGTTTTCGTATTTGTAGTTACAGCGCTCAATCGGTACAAAACCAAACATAACATAAATAATTCATGTGTTAAAGCAAAATAAATAAAATAAAATGTAATAATAAGGTTTGGTATAATTTGTCGCCGTAACTACGACGCTATTCGAGCGGCTAAGGTGCAATGCAGGTTCTAGTCTCCTTACCAAACCTGTAGCTGCTGTGTATCACCTCCCGAGGGTTTTTATCAGCTGTATTGAAGTTTGCTATTTCCAATGGGTCGAGTTTGGCTATATGATGTCCTCGGATCTGTTTTTTTAGTTTATACTTGTTTAGTAAAAAAAAACTACATCGAAGCCTGAGATGAAGAGAGTTGTCCTCGTTTCAAACAAATCAAATAATAAGCTAAAACTGATGAAATAAATAACTAAAGTAAATAATTTTATGGCCAAATGATATTCTTGGTTTATACTGCAATATTGCGAAATCTGATTGCGACAATAGACAATAAGACGATTTCATATAAAAATGGTAACAATCCTCTTTCTTTTGTTAATAAATGTGATGATTGTGTATTTCTAATATCCGGATGTTTTTATATCAAACTAAAATAAGGAAGGTTGGATAGGGCCGATAAGACAACAATCATAAGAATGACACCAAATATGTGAATGATTGATGCTATTTCAATCGAAATGTCTGATTACAGAGATTTATCAACATTACGTCATATCGTTCACTAGAATTTCCTGCTAATATCAGCTGTGCTTTGACTAGGATATACGACTTGCAATATATCACCATAATGTAATATAGTATAGTAGTTACAGCAACAAGTGCATAATTTTATTAGCAGTTTAGCTTTAACAAATGGACCACTTTGTAAACGTCACTAAATCGTTGAAAACTACTTAACACGTACAATTTTACAAATCTTCTAATTGAATATTCTAGAAAGTCACATGTTTAAATAAGTAAAGATTACATGTGTATTACTTAGAGCTATTATGCCACGTTCGAATATATTTGTTCCAGTGTTCAATTAACATACTTTAGTACTATTAATAACAATACAATTCAACTTACTAAATACAATTTAACAAAACCATTCGAGGTAAATATTTTCGACGAGTTATTCTAGTAAAGGAATATGGTTATCCACTGTATAAGATAGTAAAGTCAAACCTTACATGAATAAATTTAATGTGTTAAATTTAATTCTAATGTAAAGACAATCACAAAACATGAGTTGAAAAGAATCGAAGAAGTTTTTTATTAAATGATAAGACCGAAAATAAAATAGCTAGTCTCAAGTTTCATAATGCCTTTGTCATTGCTTCGAGTGTTATTAACAAATTATGTGCCAAATTTTAATTGTCTATGTACTTAATAAAAGGTGTAAAAATAAAGTAACATTTTATAAAAAGCTTTGCTTATTTTTTATTATTTTAAATATATTAGCAGTGTATATTTTATACACATGCAAATGTGCATAAATCAAAGCAAAAGCCTTACAGCCAGTTGTTTAGCGATATGCACCATTTTCCTTAGCGTTAAAAAATGTGCTATTAAGTAGTAATAAAATAATAGCATATAGAAAACCCGACACCGAAATAAATTATCGAGTTTACAAAAAAGCCATCCACCGTATAAAAATATTATAAGCATCTAAAAGTCTACTGCCAAGAAGCTTTTATTCAAGTATTCCACTTAGTTTTCCAATTTTCCCAAAAGAATAAAGACATAATTACGGATTGAAAATTAAAATAACCGCATCGGACAGATCAACATATCGATGATATAAATAGTATAGTCAGATAAATAATATCGTTATTGATAAATCTTTATCGAGCACAGTCATCTTTAGTATTTCGAAAAAGAAAGTTCTTGCGCTTAACTTTCAAGATTTTATCGATTAATTTATTGTATTTATTATAGGATGTATATTTTACGGAAAGGCAAGTTTATTCTAAAATAACTCAATTCCCTTACTTAAACGTTAAAAGTAACAGTAAAATCACTTTTATGTTTGTGGTGAAAGGATCTCATTTTTATTGTCAAAAAAATCTACACAAAATATGTTAAGTTTGATGAGCCTATTGCTTTCTCATTGGCCATCCATACTTGACCACAACCGGCGGGTAGTTTAACGTTCAACCGCAATCAGTCAAGAGCGAATCATACCGAATCGCACGTGCTGCCTAATGACCGCTTCGTTGGCGAACGCACGCAGGCCGCCGTGCCAGTCGCCGCTCGACACCGGGTCCCCGGTAGTTATCCCGAGGGGATCGAGGTTCGCGACCAGGTGACCGCGAGACTAACCAGGAATTTTATACTTTAATACACACGTTCTATCCACCATTCGTAGTATGGAAACATCTTAATACCCCACTCATCTCGTTTCGACCGTATCAATACAAAACAATAGGTTGTTGATTCCATGTATTATAAGACAATGTATTTACATGAAACTGCATGTAATTTGGCAGTCTAGTCAAAGAATAAGTTTGTAACAATATCTCCCAAAACCAGTAAGTTATTGACAGATAAGCTTAAATAAAACATTTCGAATCATCAGTCCCTGTTAATTCAAGAATAGGTTGGCCGGATATATTATAAATAAATAAACATTAAAATTAAAATTAAAAATTTTGAAAACTTCATATATTTATTTCATTTGAGACTAGCAATTCTTAAAGGTCGGTCTATGAATCATGATTGCATGACAATGTGGTTAGTACCGAAAATAACGTCATGGAGTTCGTTAATTTCAAATGGTAGTTGATATAATAATTAGTTATCGATATTATTTTCTACATAAGTTGTTAACCGTTCAAACGAGACTACAGCAAAAAAATCTTCTGAACATACTGCTAATATTATCACATACATGCAAAGTTACAGTTTACAAATGGCTTATAATTTAATCTAATATTGAAACTTCATTGACTAACAAGCGCAACCGATAATACTACGTGAGCTATAAATAAATTAGTACAGTAAAGGATTATTGAAAACAATCACCCAATATTGCATAGTTACCCAACAGTCGAAAGTATTATGCACTATCAATATAGAATTTTGCGCGGTTAATCAAAAAGATTTTCAGAATTAGAAAATTCCCTTGCTATGAAAGCTTACAATCCGAAAACATATACTATTAATGAACACAAACATGTTAATATCAAAAGGTAATTTTAAATTCTGAATTAAAAGTGTATGTATGTAATAATATCGGCAAAAACGACAAAGCGAGCACCCCAGTTAACGCAAGTGATTGCTTTCAAACGCACGGCAGCGACATGTCACTCGCAGTGATGCAAAATACTCGAGGAATTCTCATTTCCTTTCATTGCTCAAAGAAATGAACCGTTATTTTAAAAGAGCTTATTTTGAGATTTTTTTTCTGAAGGTAATTCTTATCGTGAAATTATGGTTTTATAATTTAAAGTGTCTTCACATCGTCTTTGTATCGATTGTAATCTAAGCGCTTGATATATGCTCCATATCAAGATTTGATAAGAAACAATACTTGGAATTTTCATTGAGTATAATCGAGTATTTTGCAGCACCAGCCACTCGTGAGCGTATGCTGCGTACCGAAATTGAAATATTTCCTCATGATGAGTTCGGAGCGCGGCGCCCGCATGCCGAGTTCGGGCAGGTTGGCCGTCGTGATGCCCAGCGGGTCCACGTCGGCCGCCAGGTGCCCGCGAGCCTGCCACGCACCCGCCACCAATCGTTAGCCCACGACACGACCCAACATACACACTAAATCGCCTATCCACAGGGAAATAGCCAGAAAGGATGGGGAAAAGGGCATTGGGGTGACATACTATACAAACTTTCTTCACACAAACAGGGAAACTTCGATCATCAAAGCACTATTTTAAATGGATCTCTGGCTAACACCAAATGTATGAACTATGTTTTAAACTAAACAACGCAAATGCATCAATTTTCATGGTCATCACCGTCAATCAATGCGCTGATTTTTTTGTACAACTATTTTCAACGTCACGTCACGTGTTAGGACGCGTGTACGTTTTCCATATTTTATGTCACTATGAGCATAACTACGCATTTTGGTACAGGTTAAATATGCCATGTGCACTTGCATTTTCCAGTTAACATTAATGGTCTGAGAGTGATCTTTATATCTCTACAGGATCAAAAAAATGATTCGCCTAATCGGTTCACAACATACATTTGAGTTTTATAAAGGAGTGCCAGGACTATGGGAGTATCGTGTATGACTTGGGCTGAGAATGTATTGGGGGCGTTTTAGTGTGTATTGAATCATGATATTGTAACAAATACTTACATTGCTATTAATCTTCGAACAAATACTTTAATTTTTTTTTTGCTAGGTCGTGTCGATCAATTTGAACGCCCTCTAAGTGCCAATAAATACCAACAAGTATTACCCCTTCGTACTCGCGTAAAACATACAATGTGAAATAATATGTTACCAATTTGTTATTGTGTATAACCATGAGTAAGGTTGCGCCCACAGATAAACCACAAATGGCTGAACAACCCATTGTGTTTCAACATTGTCTTTTAGCAATCATATGTGAATGTATTGAAGACGTGAATATAATGTTCTATATCGAGTAGTTAGAAAAATAATTTAATAAAAACTTGCCCTAATTAACAAATTAGACAAGGAACGAAAATATCGACTAAAAATTGCAAAAAAAAATAATTTGTGCATAGGAATGTTAATAATAAAAACATTGTTCACCTGGTAACTCCTGATGATCGCCTGCACGGCGAGATGGTCGTCAATGATCTTTTCGTTAATTGGGGAACCTGTGAGAATTTCAAATCTATATTATTTATATAAGGAAAATTAATTTGCATTACCAATTCAAGATGTTCGTTAGTTCAAATTTATTACAGTAGCGCAATCATTGTATATGTCATTTCTTGAATATTAAGCATGAGATTCAACTTTTGGTATAAGATAAGGAAAAAATCCAACTAAAATCAGTTGGTACCTACGATAATAACATATGACGTTAGAGGTATTTCAAAACGCCTCCTAACGTCACATAATTAGATTTACATGGCACAACAAGCTGATTAAGTGATTAGATAAATGATAATGTATCAAACTTTAACAACGCTTGTAATTTAAATGTTTGTTTTGAAAAATAAACAGGCATTTAAAGCTTTAGTACGTCGTTTTGAAACAATATTACTGATTATAACCGCAGTAAGGTATCAAGAAAGATAGAGCACTAAAAATAATTGCATGATTTTTTTCTTACACGGTACTGTGTTGAAAGCTTTTGTTTGGCTATTCCTACTTTTATTTCCCAAGATGTAAATTAATTCAACATGCGGTATAAAACCGGAACGAAATTATAGATGGCCGCACGGCACACGAAAAGATATTTCTCTTACATAGTGTATTATTGAACTGTTTTAGTGGACTAACTTGTTTTGATTTCTAAAGAAATAATATAATGCAACATGCAGAAACTGGAACGAATATCCGTCTCGGAATTTAGATAATTAAATACTAGACTCCGTGCTGTAATGTAGAATTGAACAGAAGAACGATAGACATTATGCTCACTTACCAGAAGCAATAGAGGGCATTCCACCAGCAGCTGGAACCAGAGATGTCAAGGGGACTTCGTTCTTGGAGTAAGGCGCCAAGTTGGGAGGAGGAGTGTACGCCACTCCGGGTTGAGCTCCATTCGTAGCGTTGCGGAAGAATGCATCCCACGACTAGAGGAAATAACACTACTTGAAGTCACTTCGAAATAATCCAATCATTGGACGTGTTGACGATCTATAAAAATATTGGTGGATGGTTGATACACCAAATCCTTTTATTACAAGTAGGATTTTAATTTACGCTATTAGTATTAGAAATCAAATAATGCAATATGTACGTGCCGAAATAATGGAGGGCTTTACATCATTAAGATTTTTTTCGGATTATTTACATTGCTTATCAATAAAGTGAATTACGAATATAGTTTCGAAACATCTCGACTGCACTACTTCAGTCTTTATTGACGACGGCCCTTATGGAATAATGCCAAATTAAATATTTCATGTTAACTTTCGATTTCAGTACTTAATATCAACCAAACGAGACCCAAATATTGTTTAAATAAATATATATGATGAATGTATACACAAATTATATTAGCATCATGTAAAAAATATACACAAACAAACGTCATCCATGGTGTCACCATTATCACATTCTCATGTGGCCGAGACGTTCGAAGTCCGGTGATAAGAAAGAGGGCGTGTAATATAAATCTTCGCAATGATTATAATACGCAGAGAAAATCTTTTGATAACCTTTAACGCCAATTAACTACGACTATGGAATATCTTGACAAAAATAATACTATTGTATTATGTGTGTAGCAAAGAAAAATATTTAATCAATACATACACACTGACTACTTATACAAGTAAATAATAAGGATTTATAATTCAAACACTATTTGTACAAATTGCACCTAATTAAAAAGCACATAATTTCACTGTGACATTCCTTGAGCCAGTTAATATTAAATACAAACATTTCAGAGCAATAAAAGGTTGTCGTGATAGATTCGTTTAGGACGAGGTTACTTAGCTTTGGGTAAATCGAGTGTCAGTGTAAACTGGATTAAGTTAGACATCGCCTGTAAATTAATGATGCACGTCCTACAATTTCAACCCACCTTAGAGAAGGTCATAGAAGCATTTTATTGTCTCTACTATGATTCGCGAAATTGATTTCGTGCAATAATCCGAAAATTGAATGTTATCTACTGATAAGTACGTAACGAATTGTTCGAGATTGGCTTTGGATTTTACAAATGAAAAAATAATATTTAAAAGCGTACAACCAAAATTAGAAAAATACTCATTTTAATTATGAGCAAATCTTGATCAGATGACATGACCTTATAACAAATTTGTATAAAAAAGCGCAGAAAGTAAATACACGTAAGCACAAGATGTATTCACCCGGTAGCAAAACCTATAGTTTTATCTCTATCCCTTTCAAATTCTTATGTAAATTGTAACTATTTTGACCATAATAGGGATACCTATTATATTTCTAATAAAAAATCTTATCTTTACACAGACACTTCAGTAGACAAGTGAGACTAGACAGATTTAATATAGATAACTTTATTATTAATATTGATAACCCAATCTTATTTATAAGCACAATAATTAGAGTTATCATGGCAAATTATTTCAAGAACAAAGATAATATTATCATGACATTCACATCAATATGAATTTGCCTAAACATGTCATGAATCATTGCTATTAAAGAAATTAATTAAACCATGTTCAGTTATATGACACATACATTAACAAGTGTTATATAACTATAGTTTCAGATATGTGTAGTAGGAACTTTTATTCTATTAATGAATACATATATAATTACTTCACCATTGATGCAACTGTTTTCCTTATAAGAATATTTTATAACCATGCAAAGGGTTTTAATGTATTTTTCATGACCATTCAAATATTTTTCAATGTTTAAATGTGATTCAATTTTTAATTAAGATTTCACTTTCAAGGATGGATCAGGGATGGTGAACCAATGGTACATATGAAGTAAGTATTTTGGCATAAATGAATGTGAATCTATCCTACCTTTTAATATTATGCAATCACAAAGTCATAATTAGCTTGCTATTTACTGTATAAGTAAAAAAAGTTGTTAATACTTACAGCGTGTACAGAGTTAGGGTCTGTCAGCCAGTTGTTGTACATAGTCTCCACATACGCTGAGCTGGAGCCATTGAGGAAAGGTTCCGCTGCCGTTGAACTTTTTAGCCTGTTGGCATTTACTGTCATAGCGGCAGCCTATGCAAGAAGAATTACAATAATATATAACTACATAGCAATGGTAAATAAAATAACAAAAATGTACATTAGTGTGATTCAGATCTTTATTTCTTTACTAATATTTATAATGCGAAAGATACTCTGTCTTTCTGTCTCTTCTTCATGTTTTTACCATAGAACCGATTTTGATGAAATTTTTTACGAAGATAGTTAGGGACCCAAGAAAGGACATTGGATAGTTGTTATCCCGGAAATTCCTTGAGTACAGGAAATATACATGGGTAAAACCATGGGTACAACTTGTTGTTCATTAATGATTAGTTACCTAGTCAACATGACAATCGAAATTACATTATTTATAAACTGAAAAGTTTATTATCTGTAATCCTCAATGAGATAAAAAACTAGCATTGTCATTTTTTAAACAACTTCTTTCCCTGTATACTTATTTTAAAATCAAATGACTCATGAAATTAAAAATATATTTTAAATGCAACAGTGCATATAATACTGTAAACTCTTGTATTTTATGACATCTGCTATCACATTTCTTTTTATTAAGCTATCTATTGATAACAAAGGAGTGGCTTGCTTAACACTTTCAGGTCAATGTTAAACTTCTTATCACAGATATTTTTTTCACATTCTACAATGTCATGAGGGCACAAATAAATTCTTGTTTACATAATTTTTTCTTTGATAACAAATACTACTTAATACTATACTTGTCATATAATTTATAATGATGTTTTAATACACTTATGATATTCCCTTAATATATTACCTGTGGTTTTTTGATCAGCCATGATGCAAATCTTTCTGTATTGCCAATTTTATTTGATGCCTGAAGAACTAATCTTGCCCGATGCATGATGTCCAATTTGTGTATCAACTCTTATTTATTAAAACTTTAAATCTGCCAACAATAGAAATGTTTATATTAAATACTACAATTTCTCAACATCATTATTATGTATTATTATAAATTATATCAATACCACTTACAATCTACCATACTTTCATTACAAGATATGGGTATATAAACCCTATAATTTCCTATTTCAGATCAATTTTTAAAACATTGTACTTAAAATAAAATTAAACTCTGAGCTTGTGGGAGGATCAAATGCTGCAGATAGTTTAATCCCTGATTTTTTAGCATAAATAAAGATGAGCTGTGTATACAAAATGTGTTTCATTTAAGTTTGATAAATGATTTATTTGGGTTTGGATACAAAATACAATATCAAATGAGAGCAAATGTTAGAAAATGTTATCTCAGCATCGAGGCCTTATCAATTAAAATGTACTGAAACAAATCCATCATATAATAAGAATTTGATGGTAGAAAGTAGGTCATTGTAATGTTTACAATGTCACCGTAACTGGCACATTGACAACTATTTGAATTGATATATTTTATTATACTTTAAATCCTGAACATACATCCAGACTATAAATGGTACAGTTAACAGTTTAAAAATTAATAGAGTAATTACTTTACAATAATTGTTTAAATACACATGAACAAATTCTGCGTCAACATATGCAGCTTTAAAAAATAAATCAATACTTCTTTTTATTAAAAAGATATGCGATTTGTTTTCTGGAAATACATTATTGAAAATGTATGTAACTTAATTTACTTCATTACATTAATTAATTTTGTATACTATACCAATCCTGGATAATAACCTATACATGGAACTTTAAAGGTTAGGTTTTATTACAAAATCCATTTAATTATTTTTTATTCTCAAATATATTTATTACAGAATAAATAAAATGTTATTATGATGAAGATTAATGAATAGAAATTATTTATTGAGTCAACGACCAAAACAGCTACTGTGATAAGAAATGCATCTACGCAAATGATCCTCGCTAAATTGCAAATGAAATAAAAACGATATCCTTTGAGAACATACCTGGTTTATCTCAAAAATATGATGATCAATACTAAGGTCCCGTGATTCAAGGTTACATAACACGCTCCTTTCTATTACGTATAAAATGAAATGTTAGCACTTACACCTTGGCAAAAATGAAATGTACATATGAAACACCAATTTCTGAAGTTTATCGTTTAACAATTTATTATTACCTCCAATAAATATCTAACTATTCTGCTAAGAAAACAACATCAATTTCGAACTATTTCAAATTAAATTTTCTAACATCTTTATTTCCAATATTTCGGGCTTTTCCTCCCCCACAGATAAGGACTGAGTGAACGAAATACAGAGAATTGAGAACGACAGATAGGGTTGCTATCTCATATACTTTAAATTCCCTAACCCTCATACCAATAAGAAGATAATTTGTAAGAAAATTATGAGGCAAAGAAGGAAAATTTGAATTTAATAATTATAGATGGTTTTTTTTTGTTTTGCGTGTTAAAATTTAATATTTTAGTCTGCATAAAATTTAATCAAGTTTAACCACTTGATTAAATTTTCTCCATAAATCTGGTAAATATTTATGCTGGTATGTATTTTTTAAAATTCAAATTGACATATATAAAATTTTCTGACATCAGATACAGCAATGCAGTAAATATAATTATTATGTATCTGGGAGAAAAGAGCGTTAGGTAAGACAGAGATAAAATTAGATGTCAAGACTTTTCTCGAAAACAATATTATGATTGTTTCCCCAACGTGTCAAATTGCTATATATGAATAATTACTGTATGTAGTTAGTTAATAAACAAATAATTAATGTATGTAGTTAGTTTTTGAAATGTTTCAATTATGAACGATTCAATTTCAATGACGAACAATTATTCGACCCAAGTAATTTAATATTATCTTTTTAAGTGTTATTCTTTACATAACAATCCTGATAATATAATAAGTAGACTAGACACGCGGCAGCGTGTCGGCCAGGAGGCAAGGACTATTTTATGGATTATATTTAAATCTTTATTATGATTAAATATCCATTTCAACAAGTGGAACTAAGAATTTTTCCTCATTGTCTCAACATTGTCGTTTGAATGTTTCATGTTCTACGTCTTGCAATATGTCTACGTCTTGTATTTTTGTTTTATTAGTATTCTCAGATGTCTTGTTTTATTCAATGGCAACTCCCAGTCACATCATGGACGGAAGATTCCGACTGAAGGACTTGTATCCAGGGTTATGAATAAATGATTAAAAAAAAATCATGGATGGATTGTCAAATGTCAATCTCGATTCTCGACCAAAATATTGTCAAATGTCAAGAATCAAGATGTCACTTGATATTAATTGTTGTAATTAAAAATAGACAAAAAAAATAATTGTAAAAAGAAAAGAGTCTTAAACAAAAAGAAAAAGAGTTATTGAAGTGTTTATGATATAGAAGAAAAAGCCTTATTAACTAAATTTTATATATTTGCTCGTGTTAAGTGAATAATTATTTTTGAATAAGAATGTATCCCACTTTTTTAAAATTTCCAAGAGCATTCAGACCTTTAAAAAGAATTCCTTTGAATTCTGGATCTTCAGTTGTTGTACCACACGTATTAAGTAAAAATTATCGAAATTTTACAAGTGATAATGTAAGTCGACTTGAAAATATCAACATAAATTCGAGCAAATTATTATTATATTCGGTGTTGTTTGGTGCCGCTGCGTATACGTCCTACAAAGTTTGGTAAGTGGAAACTACTCCTATATGTTAACGATGATGGTTACATTAAGAAAATATAATATTACTTATACTGTAACTAAAATGTGTTTAAATATTTATGTTTCCATTCCGAATGATTTTTCTTTTAATATCCATAGTCAAATAATTCTTTACTCTTTAATATACGTCATAAAGAATTCCATTTGTAATTGTAAATAATATCCATTTCTTTGACAAAACCTAGTGAAATGTAAACTTTTATGTTTAAGGTTGAAACAGACAATTATTCCATCGATCAATGCTGCTGAAGAAGTCGCTGATTCAGACTCTGAATCTGAAAGCGAGATAGAAACAAGAAAGAAACGGTTTCGTAAAGAAAAAGTTGGTTTTCGGGATAGGAAGGTACATTTATATTATGATATGCACTACTATTTTCATTTTTTTAAATTTTTGTATTATTTGTTGTATTTTTTCCTTTTTTTATTATATCCTTTAGATTATTGAATATGAAAACCGTATGCGAGCATATTCAACGCCAGATAAAATATTCAGATACTTTGCCACTGTGAAACTAACATATGGTGATAACACAGAAGTTTATATGACTCCTGATGACTTTCTAAGAGCCATTACTCCAGGGATGAAGCAACCTGATGGTATAGTTTTATTTATTTTGTTTTTTATTTTATTTTTTCTTATGTTTAAGTTTCTATATAAATCTTCACTTTATCTTGCATTACAATGACACCCAACTACAACACAAGAGTGTTGATAAGAGTACCATAATATACAAATATTTTATTTGACATGTCTATAAAGCTAATGAGTATGAGATAATAATATATAGTAAGAAAAAAGATAAAGGTTAATGATCATAATATAATATAATATTTTTGTAAACAAAAGTTATTGTTATTTTGGACGCTGCTTGGATCAGATTATTGAATACGAGAATCGTATGCGTCAGTATTCTACACCAGATAAGGTATTCCGTTACTTTGCTACTCTCCAAGCTCAGCATCATGATCAGCATGAGGTTTTCATGACACCAGATGATTTTCTACGATCTATGACACCAGGAGTCAAACAGCCTGATGGTAATTTTTAATTTTAAAGTGTAATCTGTAATAATAAGTCAGCACAATTTTTTGTTGGATAATAAGGGCCAAGGTGAATCTTCTGTCTGTATAAATCATAGTAATTAATAATAGATTTGTGTCCAAATATCAACAACTATTAGCCTTTGTTTAATCAGTTAAGTATACATATTTGTTTTTCTATGTCAAAAATGTCTTCTAATTATGCCCATTAACCTAATTAGTGGGAATATGAAAAATTTTCGATTTTTACATGAGTTGCGGTGAAGTTTTCCCATTTTTTTTTTAATTTACATAATAAAAATTTAAAGCAATTTTATTACAGGTTTGGGTTTAGATCAATACAGAAGATATGATCCAAAGGTAAGACATGAAATTATTGTAACCAGATACAGGACCAGTGTTTAAAATACAAAGTATTATGTATATCATTAACAGAAAATATGGAATTTATTTAAAAATAAAAAAGTTGAAGTTGTGTTAAAAAATGTTTATTATAATTAATTAAAATATTGTTAATTAATAATGTTTAAACTGCCAATACCATGCCAGGAAACTTGTCATTTAATCAGTGTCTGCAAATGTGATACTAACATTATTCTGATGTTGGCGGTGAGTTATATGGATATGGTGTGGATGAAATAAACAAATTAGTAAATGTGGGAACTTATAGATAACATTTGTTGCTCAGTTCTTTGAACCTTAATACATTGACAATGGAAATATAAACAGTATTTATCAGAATCACATTGTTGCAGTTCAATTAAGCTCATTAACTAGTAAATGAAACTTATTGTATAAAATTATAATAATAAAAATCGATAATTTAAACCACTCCCCTCTATCACAGATACAGCTTGCTATATGTGTATATTGGGCCATGGCCCCTTAAGTTAGCTTGAAACCTTACACTGGGACTTTAGAGGAAAAACAATGTAACGCGATTAAATACACCCCTATCTTTAGATCTGTTCTGTTAAAATACTATTCTACTTAAATTTGTATGTGTGTGTGTTTGTTACTCTTTCACACAAAAATACTGAATCGATTATGTTGAAACTTCAGAAAGTACGCGGCTGAAACCGCGTAGCGCGACTTGTATTATGACTTACTAGAAACGCCCCTCGGTTTCATCTAACTTCTTATCTCGCGGAAATTCCGGGATAAGAAGTAGCATATACACAAACATACATACATCCGCAACTTTCGCATTTATAATATTAGTAGGATAAAAAACAAGTAAAATACTTTATTGTTCCTTCTCGTACAATATGCAATACACACTGAAGTAGATAAATGCACACGCACTGTCCTTCAAGCCACTCACACCAATTTCTTGTCTTTTCAGAACATCGATGAGGTACTGTCCTATCGCCTCTTCCTTTCTACTGCTCACTGTCTTGTAAACTTTTTTTTATTACTATGCACAGATTTCTTTTCAACACTGTGCTAAATGATAATAGTTAAAATCGTACAGTTGTCCACAAATCAGTCGGGATATTTGGTTTGGTTTTGTAGCCCATGAGCTTATAGCACGTATTTTAGGAATATTTAAGATAGATCTAAAATGATTTCGAAGAAATGTAGCATGCACATACATTTATTTACTTGGTTTGTTTCCTTACTAATTAGGAGAGGTATAATTTTAAATAGTGGCTACATAGCCTCATAGATGAGGACCAACGCTTTTAGTACCCTTTACAGCAGCATACTTTCGGCTTTTTCTTGATAGTATCAGTTTTCAGTTCTAACCCATCTCGATTATAGTTATTTTGATAGTATATCTTTGCCCCTTTCTCTTTTAAGCCTTTTAGTTAGGATGCCATGCAGTAGACTTAAAACTGCTTAAAATATAAAGCTGTCTTTTGAAAGATATAGTATTACTGATATGCATTATTTTCTGTACAGACGATCAGCCAACGACTTAATTTAGACCTAGATGAAGACTCGATATTCTACAAGCTTGGTTCTTCTGGGCTGATTACTTTCAGCGATTACATTTTCTTACTCACTGTGCTATCAAGTAAGTAAAACTACGTGATTGTGTGTATAATTAACAAAAAGAACAATTGATCTTTAAATTATTTATTTATTTTCTTACATATTTATAATAAACTTCTGAATCATAACCAAACATATCAAAATCGATTCCATAAATCTTTAACAAATCTTTAAGCATATTTTTATCAATTTGCCCGAAATAATATTTTAACAATGCTGAAGTGTTCTTCCCATCGCGTGACTTATTCATAACTGTGCGAAGTCGTGTTCTTCGATCCTTTACTCTGCGACTTAGGAGATGACCGAGGCCCAACTGTTGAATAACGTACGCCGAATCCCTGGATAATGTTTCCACTTTAGAAATCACAGTGAAATTTACCGCACACGGTGAACAAAATTGATAGTAAGGTGCCCAATGTTCGTCAAAACTTATGGTTTTAGCTTTATGTTTTGCAATCAAATGTGCGACAAACTCGTAAAATGTTGGTCCAAAACTTTTTATCGTTCCTAAAATCTTTGTCGCTGCATCTCTATGTTCCGCTACGATTGATCTTGCCAATTTTCTGTAAAACGGTGGCGTGATATTCTCCAATTTATCCCTGTAGGCTGACAGTAATCTCACAAATGGTTCACGCACCACCAAGAGCGATATAACACCTGGTGTATTAATCGCATCTCGAAGCTCTTCCTCACTAGGCCTGGGAAACTTACGTCTCGCTAAAGTTAGAGGCGTATATCTGCTTCTAGATAAAAACTTTTTGTCATATCCACCTGAAAAAATATAAAATGTTAGAAAATAGAACTAAGCGATTTTAAATTAATATTCATTATTCTCAATTAACCCACCTAAAATATTAAATTTATATAGCCAGGATGAACTCGCAGCTTTAAATATGTTACACCAAACAAGATTATGCGCGTGATCCACGAAAAACTCTTTATTGTTTATGGGCTGCGATTGTAGTGAATACCGGTGGCATGCTTCTTGGACCCTTAAAGATCTATTTTCAAACTCAATTAATGTCGCGTTATCGGGTTCTTTCCACTCATTGCTAGATCCGTCGACATCTGTTTCATCATCCCCTAAAACTGGTCCCTGTAACTATAATATAAAGTTTGGCTATAATATAAAAACTTGAAGCGAATCTTCACATTTTATATTGCATTCAACACGTAGCTATTTACCAGCCACTTAGTGTAATTGTCAGGTGCTATTGCCAATTCTTTCGCCGGGGCGCTTCCATTGCCCTTCAGAATCGTCATCTTCATGACTACCACGTAAAGAGTCGCCCAAAATAAGAAGGTCGCCGTTTTTGCACCACATCTCAAACAATAATACACCTTCGTGTTTATCCGCGAGCGGAATCTTTTCACTGTATATATCATTTTGTCGCGTCATGTGTAAAGAAAAGGGTTATAAGTAAGAAGAATATAAATTTTAAATGGATTAACAGTTTGTTATTAAGAATTAAGAAGATAGCATAATTCGCGCACTTGTTGGATAGTTTCGTACTTGACTATAGGATTGAGTGACGAGACGCAGCATCCGTACGCACGGAGCATGAGCGGATTTAATGATTTTATAATACCGCCTCGCGAAACGTCACTCCACTTATTATTGTACTTATGAAATGCATTTCAATTAAGCAAAAACATTTTTAATATTGCACTATGTTGTCGTACAAATTTTTATAAAGGATAAAAATTCATATCTACAATTTAATTATCATTTGTTCTTATAATATCACTTTTTGTTAGCTGATGCAATATTAGCCGTATAGATACAAGATCACGATGAAACTACTGCCTACAATACATGCTCAATTGAGTAAAAGTACCTTAGTATAGTCTAGTAAGACTTCAGTAACACTTATAAAAGAGTAAATTTCTAACAAAAACGTACAATGTCAGAAGTTCCCGCCACATTCTTACAAATACATTTACTCAGCACCTGGTCGTCTCTAGTGGTGGTTTCCCTATACACTTAAACAAACTTAAATAGTTCACGTATGGTTCGTAAGTCTATTAAATAATTTGTGAAAGACAACAAAATAAAACACACTTATTATTCACATCTATAGTTTGAAATCCAACTAGCCGTTTGGGTTATAGGACGTGCCAAAGAACAGCATTAACAAACATACACTCGAAAAACATTAAAAATAACTAAACTAAATTATAATCTATATCTTCAATTGGAAGTTTGTACATTAACTTATATGCAATACGGTTCAATAGATAAAAATTGACATTGGTACAAACATGTATGTACATAGAATTCCTTATCCTAAAGCAAGTCCCAAAAAATTAAAACAATATTAATGCGTTACAGCATCTCGTCGTCACTTCGAGATCGCTTTCCGCATGTTCGATTTGAACGGGGACGGGGACGTGGATTGCGAGGAGTTCGAGAAGGTGGCTGCCCTCATTCGCCAACAGAGCAGCATTGGATCCAGGCATCGCGATCATGCGAACACTGGAAACACTTTTAAGGTACTTAAATAATTCTGGGTACACTGAGTCTTCAAATGCTTTGACGCATTATTTAATTATTTCTTCCATAGATTTTACAAGTGACTTTTTGGATAACTCTTTTAACCAAAAGTGACTAAGCTAATAATTTTCCATTTCATATAGTAATAGTATAAGTTTAGTGTCGCCCTTATTATGGTACCGATATACCTACCCTTTGCCAATATATTGTAAAATTGTTTATAGTCGAAACTCGAAACCATGCGCTTATAATAAACTGATTTCGGATTAATTTTTCTCATTTATTTTCAGGGTATTAATTCAGCACTGACCACGTACTTCTTTGGTCCTAAATTGAATGAAAAACTAACGATAGAGAAGTTTCTAGACTTCCAACAGCAACTGCAGAAAGAAATTCTATCTCTCGAATTTCAGAGAAAACAGCCAGGTAACTATTATAATATCTTTATTACTGTAAACAATATGAAAAACTAACATAATAATAACATAAATGAAGGAACTATAATTATTATCAAGGATTAATGAAGAAATAAGATATTTTTTAAATACCAAACAATAATCGATATTACAAAATCGAAAGAAATAAATATTCATAATTATGGTTAGTTCCCAGTAGTTCAACTATTTTAAAATCTCTAGAAAGTGCAACTAGTGGGAATAAATAGTTGAACTGCGACCAGTCGCAGAAAATTTATTATCATAATTGAAATTACTATGAAAACATGTTTAAGATGTAAAATGAAACTTTTAGAATACATAAGTAAGATGTTATGTTAAAAGTTATGCATAAAAAACCATAATTATCATATTCAACTTATCCAGCTATTATTTTTTTAAAACACGGGATTTAAAAATAAAATAAAATCGAAATAAAGACTTTTTCCTTACACAACATAATATGTTTAACAAAACTTAATTTGCAGATGAAAATGGTCGTATAACAGAAGCAGACTTCGCTGAGTTGTTGTTGGCGTACGCCGGGTATCCTGCTAAGAAGAAGACCAGAATGCTAAAACGTGTGAAGAAAGCGTAAGTTTCAATAACCATTTTTTATGTAAAATAGTATAAGTATAGTGAATGGCTTTAGATATTTTGACAAACAAAAAAGTATTGATAAGGCTTTTATTCAACATCCCAGTGTATTAGAATTGTTTTTTCTATTTTTTTCTGGTCTTGTGAATGTAACTACATTAGGATATTGATCTAGGTGTAATACATACTTTCACACTTTTTGACTTTGCGTCATCCGAAAATAGTACAATGATAATACAGTATCGTTGTACTATTTTCTATTTTATGATTTGTTTAATGTCTTAAGAAATAACACAGATAAACATTTAAAATTTCAAATTAGACAAAGAGGAAAATAACAGCACATGAAGTTATAACTACGAATTTACATTTTGGTCATAGTTTTTTTCCATTCCTTACATGAAAATTTGTTTATAAAGAAAATATGGTATGAATCAATTACCCTATTGAAGTGAGTATATTACATCACATAATATGGTTTAGTTCGCATAGTTATGGCTCATAAAACCATACTGCCAATAAATATTCCATTTTATGGCTACTAACTGCCACAATATGTATCAAATTACGTTTTCACAAAATTCAAATGAATTTTTATTTTGTATTATTAATAATGACTGATATTATTAATTATTGATTGATATTATTAATTAATTGATTTGATTTTATATTTTTATAAATTTTGTAACTCTAATTAATTTTGAGTTTTTTAGCAACATGAAATTATTCGTTCCTTTCACTAAGTGTGAGAATTTTAACTTTAATTTATTATTATAAACAAATAACATAATTAAAATTATTATACTTTTAATTATGTAATTTGTTAACGTCAATAATTTTAAATTGTCGTGTATACACGTTTAGATTGACAATTTGCATAAAACATCTTATATTTAAGAACGGTATTGTAAGCTACACCGTGTTTTTGTCAACTGTAGTATACACAAAAATAAATAAATTTTCACCAGATTCCGAGATCATGGCGTCGGTAT
>LQNK01001038.1:720947-760019 GCA_001586405.1 Phoebis sennae
AGTAGGGATGCGCTCACTGTTACTTTAACATTTTCAACTGTTGTTTACACAAATATAAATAAAATAAATACATTTTCACCAGATTCCGAGATCATGGCGTCGGTATCACAAAGGACGATTACCTCAAATTCTTCCATCTCTTAAACAATATTAACGACGTGGATACAGCGTTGACGTTCTACCACATAGCTGGTGCGTCTATCGATCAGCCCACGTTGAGACACGTGGCCAGAACCGTGGCGCACGTGGACTTGGATCCTCACGTTATTAATGTGGTCTTCACCATTTTTGATGAAAACAGTAAGTAATGTAGTTGTTTTAGCATAAAAAAGGGGTTAACTTCGGAATGACATAATAAGCTAAATATTTGTATATATCTTTATTATGGCGTTCTTAAAGCTGTCTCAAAAGTATTTAATGTCGTGTCTGCATCGGAAGTTATACGAGGTCGAAGGTCATAAAAAAAGTTTTTCACGATTATCTCAGTTTCTATTGATCCAATGATGTTAGCATCTAAATATAGTGCAGATACATTTTATTTGAAACTTTTTTCATGCGCTCAATCGTTTTTGAGATAGAGGGCGGTAAACGCGCAGGGTCACCTGTGAATATTACCTTCAATTTTGAATAATTTGTATTACTTATCAGTTAATATATTATATTTCGAAACATTTTACAATTCACGTATATTTTGCAAAATATTAATTTAATAATCCGGTACAATGCTTAACCTTGGGTATACAATAAGTTATTGTGATTTCATCCCTTAAATGAATTAGATTTTGCTATTGTTGGCCTTACGTTTTATGTAAACCTGCACTTAAATTAAACCATCGAATTAATATAGGTGTATTTATGAAAATTACTTTTTACAGTGGACGGGCAGCTAAGTAACCGGGAGTTCGTAGCTGTAATGAAGAATAGATTGCTTCGTGGGTTGGAAAAGCCCAAAGACACCGGATTCGTGAAACTCATGCATTCACTCATCAAATGCGCTCGAGACACTAAGCCTGCTTTATTGGACTTTTAACACGTTTTTATGCTCATATACCCTATTTTATTTAACTTAATTTGCCAAAAGTATGCCTTTTCCATGATTTGTTGGTTTTGACTAGCTATTGATGTTATTATGCAATGTACGCCTATACACGTTGCATAGTAAAACTTGCTTTTATTAACAGTTGCAGTAGCTGCTTTTAAGATACATAATAACAGTCAAGGACTTAGAATCCTTCTCGAATTTCTTCAGATACTACTTATGAAACTCTACTCTTTTAAAAATGCTCATAAAAAATATGTCTTAATAATATTATGTAAGTTGACATTAACGATAATTATTATAGGTAAATGTGTTGCTTTAACCTTTTATTGGCCCACTTCAGTATCATCATTATTGTCAGCACCATTATTATTTGGTGTTATTTTTTTAATATGTTACTGCCATTATTAAAATACCACCACTGTTATCTTGAAATGCAATGAGGTAGGTATTTTAAAAAATTGCAAGTTCGGTTCAATCACTGTACTAAGGCATATTGTTATGGACATTTTGAAAATTCAGCATCTACTCTTTGGTATTTTATACATGCTTAGGCTAATTTAATAGTTACAGTGTGTCTTGTAATGCAATTTTCTTGCCATTCAATTATGATCCGTGAATGCGAGATATTTCTATGCTATAAATAAATCTGAATTTTAATCAATATTTATAAAAATATGTAAACGAGTCTATATATTATACTTATTTAAGGGGAAAAGGTATCCTGTGTATATTCTACTCTGTCGTATCGATAAGTTTTAGCAAAATTAAAGTGGACAGTATTTCTTCTCTTTTTCAATACATTTTATGGTATACGATATTAGTACAAATTGATCTGAGAAGCACTTAAAGTTTTATATTAAAATCTAGAAATAAAAGATATATTGTAATTTCATGACCTAGCCCTAGTTTCTAAAACTGATAGAAAAAATAAAACTTACCGTTGATAAGTACATATATAGATTATAGTCCTATCAAAATTTAATACAGTTATATTACTCACGCAAATCGTCTTAATATTTGAATATCTCATGCAATTTTTTTCTGTTAGATTTAAAAACACTAGCTTGTTTAATATGTCACTCATTTTATATCTGCAAATGTTATTATGAATTTTTAAGCTTCACATAAGATAATATTACCGACTACCGTATTACTAACATATATAGTTTATAGAGGACATAATCGATGGATTGAATAATTATTTAATTAACTGATACTTTTTTTTCACTAATTGTCACGTCTTGTATGAATGAAAAATGGATCAAAATGTAAACTTTAATTTTAAGTTTTAACAACAATTAATAATTATCGTGTTCACAAAGAATTAAATATTTAAATAAATTAAAAACGCAATCTATACATATAATAAAAGAGTAACCGAACCATTTCTGTACATTGAATATTTTTCAAAAAGAGTGATTGGTATGTAATATGTATGTTCCATAGATACCAAAACCATGGTTAGAAATTTTTTTTTCTGTTTGTCTGTTTGTCTGTTTGTCTGTTTGTCTGTTTATCTGTTTGTATGTTCTTCAATCACGTAATAACTACTGGGTAGATTTTGATAAAATTTCACATGCTGATAGACCGATATTAGGTTCAACTTATAGGCTACATTTTATTTGAAAAAAATATTTTTAAGGGTGACTCTCCATACATGTAATCGGAGGGTAAAAAAATAAATTCGCTAATACATCATTAAATGAGATATCATTCGATAGGTCTTTAAAAATGAAATAAAGGTTTCTAAATGCGTTTTTTGCTAAAATAAATATTTTTTGAGATATACGCTTCTAAAGTTGTAAATGTGTTATACCACGTGACAATATGAGATTTTGGTTGAGTTGCGGACATGCCTTTAACGTATACGTTAAGAGAATAAAAGGCATGTCTATAGGTTAAGACGATAAAAACGCTTAATGAATTCTTAAAAACCTTCAAAAAATAACTAACTCTCCGCCCGCGACTTCGCTCGCGTGGGCTACAATTTTCTGTATTTAGAAGAGGCGCGCGCACTGTCAGATTTTGGTCAAACCTATTTCTATAGAAAATTATAAAAAAAGCTATAGACATGCGCATATATAAGCGGTCCTTCAACCGTAATTTTTTATACTTTTGTTGTGCGCCTCTAAAAAGTACAGAAATTAGTGGCCCACGCGTGCGAAGCCGCGGGCGGAAAGCTAGTTTTAAATAAATTGTTGTGTAATTTAATTTATGAATATTGACATGTTGGTTTACATTTTGATCAAACTGCACGATACAGGCGTCTATTCTGGTCATTAATTGTAGAAAATGTACTTTGTTTTATGGAACAATACCTATGTTAAGAATGATTTTTGATTGAGTATGATGTAAGCTTTAATTATGTTAATAGATTTTTATTTTTTTAATTTTACTTTATCAAATCTATGTGTTCAATTAAGCGCGAAATAAGGCTATGATTCTATGTTATTACAAATATTATTTAAATGTCATATTTGATTTATGGAATCGCAAAAACTTACTAATATTAGTTTAAGATGTTGTTTTATATTACAAAATTGTTCATGAATGTTGTTTTATTCGGACTGTTCAGACCAATAACTTATCCAAAAATCTGTGCTTATTTCGTTAGTATGAACAATTATGTTGACCCAATTTTTATAACGATGCGGGAGGTGTGAATTTGATCATTTAATAAGAGTTTCATAAAACGGTGAGTGATTATTATGTTGAACTGGATTTTTTTAGGCCGATATTGAATTATTATACTTTATAAGACCTTGTCTACATTAAGATAGTTTTTGTAATATTCTAAATAATATTTGTAGATTGGCAACTGCACAGATATTACACAAGGAGCCAAATGCATAAATTTAGAAAAATTATCGGTTATGCGAATAATATCGGTCTAGAAACGTCTTCATATCTCAACGGCAACGGTCAGATCGTTGAACCATACATAAAGCGAAAGAATTATTGCGAATTTCGTATTGGCCCAGAAACAGCGCGGCCGGCGTTTGTCTGTAAATCACACGAGGCACAACACGTCGAACGTCTCGCGCGCTCCTATCCTCGACGCGAAAAATAGACGTTTTATGTTCCTGGGAATAATTCGACAACAGACGCTACACTGTACGCGACGCAGCCGGGGAACGACGCCGCATCGCGCCCTCTGGTGAGCGATAGCCCTAATATTTAACACCTCTGCATATCCTCGACCTTGTCCATCGAACGCCTGATTTATTGCCTAAACTTTCTTGCCAGACGCCTACATTTAAATTCTTCGCGACCACTCATGAATATAACCGTTTAAACATGAGTGGCCGTTCTGTTTGCTTTTCGATTCTTTGATCTCGATGAGTGCCATGCGGTGTTTTTGCAACATGAAATAAACAAACTCGAAATAGCATGCGAATTTGTCCGATGTGAACTTGTTTGATATAAATTATATGATATTTTTTTGTTGGCTAGAGCCAACATAAGAAGAGCAAGTGACAAAATGCCGATGTACCAGCGTCCTCCCTTCTGGCGCGTGCCGCACCAACGACCCGACCCTGACGACGAAGCCAGGAAGTTTGCCCAGCGAAAAGTGAGTGTGTTTTAATTACTAATACTGATTTATATATTGTTTTGTTAGATGATATTATGGAGGGTGTCTATAATTTTTGAATTTAACGTATGAATGTTACTTCAGCCGCGTGGTTTTACAAACAGGCGTGTTCGAATCTCGCCTCACGATTGTAATTTTTTTGTTACTATTTTTCCATCAGCTTTTTTTTCGTAGTCAAGTGATATAATTCTCTGTTAGTTATAATTAGAGGTTTGAATGTTTGCGATTGCAATTAACAACTTGTGTAAGTATTAAATCTATTGAACATTTAATTTTTTACTCAGAATATGATTATTAAAAGGACATTTCCCTAAGTAAGGATTTAAGGCATCGTCACACACTTGACAGGTCATTTCAATAATAAAATTATTACCAAAAAATAATAAATTCCTGAAACTTACATTTCTCATAAAAATGAATTTTAAATTTATAGAAATTGAATATTGTAAAAATAAGATTAGATTTTTTTATTATTATAATTTTAAGATGAACCTTAGTTACAGACTGGAAATGATACACGCATTTGGAATTTTCAGGATTATCTATGAGAGAAATCTAAATGAAATTTTACTTAACAAGGTTATTCAATCAATTATATTCTATTGTTCAATTTATTCCATATACAGTGTAGCAATCACGTCTTAAAATACATTAGACAACCCTGGCCAAATTATGCGTTGTACCTTCATAATGATTAATGGACTAATTATAAGTGAATGACAATATATGCTCTATAAATCTATCAACAAGTGGTACGCAAAGCTTTTTAACAATTTTTCTTGACCTAAACAGTGATACGAATGCCTAGATGTTATGTTTTGCTTTATATACGCAATAGAAATCGCATTATATAAAACTATCTTATTTTATGAAAGAGTTAGCACATTTAAATAAATCGTAAACACTATTACATTTGATTGTTTTTGAACGTCCAGGCTGGAGTGGGATACACAGTTCACGATATCTTAGTTGAAAAAAGCATTGCACCACGGGATGTGTTTTAAGAAAACATTGACTTCCGTATCAAATTGGGTCGATTGAGACAGGGTTATGCAGTGCAGGTCAGTGGGGAGGGGCGGGGTGTAGTTTGTGGTGAAGCTAATTTTGCCCACACAACGTCTCGTTTCATCGCCGTGCTCGCAAGTCCGCGCAACAAGCGCGCGCCCGCGCAGTGCATTCGATAGTCCCAACCCTCGAGCGCCATGGGGCGTCTCCATACGTTCGTGGTGACCCTGCGCAGGGAGACTCGCGACACCAACTGGGGTCTGCGCCTGGTGGGCGGGTCGGACCTCGCCACGCCGCTCATCGTTACGAGGGTACGCCTCAAGTATTACGCTCGACATCAACAATGTTCGCCGATGTAAACAAATCATCGTGAAGCAATTGTGCTAGATCTCGATGAAATAATCATACGTTTATCGTGTGAAAGCTTTTTCAGGATAATTGTTTGTTATTACGATATACTTAATGCGTGGCATTGCAAGAACTACAATCTTGTTTTAATGAGGAATTAGAAAGAACTCTTGTAAAAATCTATACGTGCTAATCGATCTCAACAATAGCTTCTATTCCGGGATCTGTATCAAGTCTCATGTCATTCGACAGTCGTCTCCGAATTCTCTACTCGACCTCAATAACTTTCAGCTTCCGCCGGCGACATAACAATAAAATCGATTCTAATCTTGTAAATGAGTTTGAAAAAGTTCTATTTGAAATTTCTTTACGTTCAAAATTTTAAATGCGCATCGTTACAGTTGTTCTTGTCTAAAATTATTTTATCGCTTTCCATTATAAATTTGAAATTCATTCTAATTAAAGTTTTTCATGAAGTTGAATTTGCTTTATTTTTTAATAATAATAGATGCCTCATACAGGTAATCTTATTCCTGCGGCATTTAACCGAAAACTAAAAATGTTCTCAATATCTCATCTCATCAGCTATCTCTCATTTATTAATTGTGATTTTAGATAGAATAGAAAATCGATGTTGAGATCTCAAAATCTATAGAATTTCGTAATTATAGTTTTTATCGCACAACAGTTATGAATAAAATATATTACATTACATGACTTCGTTAAATTGAATAATCAAAAAGCAATTCCAAATTCTGTTCCAAAGACGAACAAGAAACATGTTGTTATGATAGAGTCTATACGATAACGTCACGGACGTACTCTGCGTTAGTTTACATGAAATATTCTAATAATTTGAGCAGTTATGGCGTTCCGAGAAAAAGCTATAAAATGGTTTCTAGTAATTGCTAGCATTACATGAATCAGCTAAGTAGCCGAGAGCTGCGGGAGGCTTGTTTATTTATAAACGCCGGCTAGGCTCGAAGTTAGGACGACACCGTGTCTACTGGCTCACGTATCAAAACAACTGGAGTATCACAATATATGTCACGAAGTTTCATGTAAAACACGACGACGATGCGCTTTATTAAAAACACTGACTCAGAAGGAATTTGCATACCACTGAAAATAATTTTAAAGAATTTTAAGAATCGTCATAAAATTACGATGTTATTTTAGAACGATCTAGATTTTAAACATCTGACATTAGTAATGTTGAATATGACGTCACCGTGTTGAAATCTTTACATTCAGCTATGTTAATTATAATAATTAGATCAAAATTAGTAGTTTTACAATAGCATGTTACAAGAAACATGGAATAATACGACTATAAAAACACAAAAACACATGTTAAAGGGTGTTAGTAATATAAACATTCATGGGAAAATAAAATTAAATGGATCACGGTTTAAATAACGTCATCGATGATATATGACAGACGAGGTCACGGAACGAATAAGTGCAGTTGCTATTGAATGAAACATTAAAAATAGATAAAGTAATTTATCAAATTTAGAGCAGTGGCTTGGCTGTGGGAGATCCTTAATACATAAGGCCACACGCGTTGTAGCAGATTTTGATAAAGTGTTAATAGATACATGAGTTACATTACATTATTATTAGTACTTCTCTCGCCCACAAAAATATTAATTAGGGCCCCCGCGAAATATTGATCTTTGTTGAAGTTTAATCATGATGTAGTGTTATTTTTAATATCCTTACTACTGTACTACTGTAATACCCACATTACGCGACGAGTTAAGACGGACCCTATATCTTAAAAGCTACGGGTCTATTGATCAATAAAAGTTATCCTATCACCTTCGCCAGCAAGTAACGAACCTATATACGTAATTTTAACAAATCTCTCAGTATAGATGCGTCGTGATTGCATACCCATATAACTGACATCCAAACTTTCATATTTATAATACGAGAATAATGATAACTTAATAAATGTGGATTATATAAACAAAGACAATAATTGTACAAATGTCTAGTCGAGTGAAAAATATAAAATCAAATTTGACGGGTTTTGTAACTTCCACAATAAAGAGCAATGCATGACGTAAAGATTTGCGCAAGCAGCAATATGATAAAGCTATTCCAAAGCGGACGTAGTTATTTATAGTACAAACCTCATCAGTTCCATTACCACAGACACCCTGACCCTATCTATGACGTCAAATGGATTAAACACAGCCGAAGAACATCTTCTATATCTATCAATATACAAAGGTGACAATTGTTACTTGTATATTTAGGCTTACGTCCTCGCCATTGACTCAGTGGTTGCGTGATGGATTTGCGCAAATCAAGCCGTCAATTTGTCGGCCTGTAGTAGGTCGATGGTTGTTTTCAATAAAAGTGTCAGTGACGGTTGGCACGACAGCGTCGCTGGCCGCATTTAGCTTGGCCTTTCGCCAGAATCGGTGCATAACACATCCAACCCCCTACCTCATCACAAGGTCATCATAGTCATAACGTATAGCAACCCTCGATAAAATCTACATGAATCATGTTTCGTTAACTCCACATTTAAAACACTCTCCACAATATTTATTTCTATTAATTTGAATAGTATCTAATATGTAATGACATCCATAAAACCAATCATTTTCTGTACAATTAAGCTTCAATTGATCTGATTTGAGTGTTCATCTTATTTTTTTAAATAGGAATTTACAAATTGATACAATAAGGAAATCCATCTCAGAAATGATTGCGTTACTATGAATGACATAAAAATATTGAAACACAGCTGACCTAGTATACAATCCAGAATGTCACGGTCTCCTATTTTTCAACCTTTGTAACAGGTGAAAAACAAAATGACATAACGAAAAACGTTCATTGCTCGTACATATTTCTATATTCGTTGTACAAGGTGATTGACTTTTCTTTAATGTTTTTATTTGCATCAAATAATGTGTCAAATTTATAAAATAGTGAGAGCCAATTTATATAACTCATTTAAGCTTATACAGATGAAAATAATTGCTATGCCAAGTTGCTGGTCCTAATCTTTAAGTAGATTCTTCGCTCACATACACTCACAAATTTCAAAAACTTTTTCATGAACATAAAATTTTAAGGAAGGTAGTTTATAACTTTCAGATATCAGCTCGTATGAATGACTGACATGTCAAACAATCTGTAAGGGATTGGAGTTGGATAGATAGATATTGACATAAAAATATATACATATTAATTTTGATAATTTTAATTCCAGGTCACACCAGGCACACAAGCCGGACGGGAACTCGCAAGAGGCGATATCATCGCCAAAATCGACCAATACGACGCAAGGGACTTGAGACATGAAGACGCACAGAACCTTTTCAAGAATGCTCAAAATCAAATCAAACTCGTTGTTCAAAGGTAATTTAGTTGCGAATACTTAACTAACTTAGTTTTGTAAGCAGTAATAAGAAGTAGATTTACCAGCGAAGTCTTGAACTACAAATAAATTACGACAACCATGAAAGTAATATTATAAATTCCAAAACCCCATACATGATTAATTACTGGCTGAGTCCGATAACATTTTATTATTAGGTAGCCTAAATTTTAGCGGATGTAATGCAGTAAGTCAAAATCCTTGAACTGGTTACGATTTTATTTGAGCTAGTTTCTTAAGAGTAAATACAGCAATTTGTTACAATGTCAGAAGGAAATGAGCTTCATTATAATTATTTCGGTGGTTTATTTTTTTAACTACAGCTGACATAACATTTATTAACCGACTTATTTAGGTAATTTTTGTCTTATTTTGAAGAGCAATACATAATCTACCTATGTCCTATACAATAGGGAACTTGACATAACAGTGAATACCATTCTGGCTCACTGCGTCTCACCTTAAAAAGAGACTTGATCACACAGTTTAAACACAGGAGTTCTTCGAGCCCTCATTACTACAGTATGCCCCGGTCTCCGAGCAGCTTTATAGGCCGGTCGCCTACACCGTCGTTCTATCATTACCCGTATGAGTAAGAACTGCCTCTCAGTGTCGTTTGCACGATGTAGCTAGATGGAGAGCTATGTTCAATTAAACATCAAAAAAGATAACGATCGTCAGCCTCGTAGTAGAAGAATAATCTTATATAAAATAGATAAATTAACAAAAACATCTTCATAAGCTGCACTAAATTAATTAAACTTACTTTTAATAAATAATATTTTTACAGAAAAGCCAATAACGTTCTAGTGAAAAATTACAATACCAAAAGATTTAAATATGACTTGACCAGCATATATGCGGGAAATGTCACATTGACAGCAAATAGGTCGAAAATAAGTTATGTAGTAAAAGCTAAATTTAAAAAATCTGCTAAAAGGAATCTAGACGTTTTTAAATAGTAGCTTTTACTAATTTAGCGTCTACTTTTATTTGGCCAACTTCTAAGATATTCTAATTAACACTTAAATTAGATTTAAACTATTTCAATGATCACATACAACTTCTGACCGCGATCTCAATTCATGCATACTTCAGCTAAAACTGAGGATGTTGACATATTTAAAATAGCTAATAGAGGCATTATTATTAGCATGGCCTTCTTGATGTCGTGTCTGATTAAGAGCTTGTAGCGTCTAAGCTTAGTTGTATGTTCTATGAATAGCTTTTAATAATGATTTATCAACAGTCAATTAGTCAGGTACATTGGATCTGGCGACGGTTTTGGATGGTGCAATCGATTTTCTATTTCATCTACAATATCATTATTATAGTCAAAATTTTCTAATCTTAGCCTACAACGAAGCAATTTATATGAACTTAAATCTTATATATATTCAATAACAATAATGTAAGCTACACTTTTATATATCTTATTTAATAAGCCGAACAAATTGCACTGTTATGATCACTGCTTTATGTCAAACATGTTTCTGAAAATTATAGAAGCACAATAAGCTTATATGCACTTTACTGAAAATGTACGTGTAGATAAGTACCTTAACTGACTAACCAGAAATGTTGTTACTATATTTTGTAAAAAATATATATTTTATCATATAGTACCTACTATCATATTAAATCTTCACATACACTTTACAATTACTCAACCAAAATTGAGAAAAATTGTTTCGTATGTAAAACCATACTGCACGCGTGATAGTTGTAACCAATTCGCGTTATCCCCTCTAGGGACGCAGACCGTGAAGCTCCTCGAGGCGGACCTATGGCTCCACGTTCACAATATGTACCCAATGCTGTTCCACCACCATTTAGGTAAGCAAAACCCCTCCATACACTAGATCGTAAAACAGGTGTTAGACCAGAAAACGATCTCGTTTTACGAACTGCATGCATGCCCATAAACACAAGTAGTATAATAAGTTGTTACATCATACTTAGCAAAGAGGAATGACACAAAGTGACTGAAGGTTGTATTTCTGAATAAATGTCATAGGAGTTATGTGGCAAAACTGAGAGGATAATTTTGAAATGACCTAATGCGATTCGTAATTCAAACAAATTAAAAAAGACCAGTTCAGACAAAGAAAACGATTAAGAATGATAAAGATCTTCACGTAAATTTCTGTTACTAGGACGCCTAGCCCCAAGGCCGGCAACGCATGGCGCGGGCCGGAGTCCCTCCCCCGCAGCACCCCACTGCTTCAACCTCAACTATCCGTTCAGCATGAGGGTGAATACAGAACCGTAATGCTTTCCCCTGTCTCTTCTCGCAATGAGGACGTTGTTGATGAGTCTATCACCAGCCAGGTAAGAACAGTTTAAAAAAATATAATATTTAAACACGAGTTAGGCTATGTCAAGTTCTACCCTAGCGAATCGCACTTACTTCTTTCACAAACATGTCTAATAAGCAAATTTTAAACAAAGAAAAGACGTAAAGAATATGATCAATACCTTTGAAGATGACTTCCAATATTCAAACACAAAACGAATTGTCAGTTGACATACTTAAGCCGCTTTAGGGACTTCGTGAGATTTATTCTTCTCAATAAATAGATTTGTCAGGTATTTTTAGTAAGTAATAACTTACTCAGAAGAAATGTGCCTAGATTGCTGGAATAGTTTGTAAATAACTATTAGTTAGTTAATAAATAGCATTATATTAAACTTTTGCGTTAGTAAAAAGTGAAAAACATCCCGATTTAGCTATTTTTACAATCCACACTCGTAATAGACTAAAGTACAGCGTCCATTCACTAGTTGCTAGATGGCCTGCCAAAATTAATCTTTATAGTTTTTCATAGTCCTAAATCGTAGAATTCACTTTGCGTATCTGCCAAACTATTTTGCCAAGTGCGTCCCCTTGTCGTGTCATTTTTCATGTGCAATGAATTTCGACGCGAAATCGTAATGAACCTTATATTTCGAGTATTTGGGACAAAACCTTGTGAAATGATATATGCTTGTGATTATAAACGTCGGTTATAAACTTTAACAATCCGATTTATCCAATGCTGTTTCGAGACGTGTCGAAAGATATAACTCATATTTTATGCAAATACCTGCTGATTTTATCTGGAATGGTTCGCAAATTAATTTATACCTTCCGTAATCTTTCATTTTCTCTTTTAAAAACATAAAGCAATCGAGCAAATGCCTTACGATTACAGATATACAGATAAATATTTCAATGCAAGAATGACTAGGGATTTTACGGGGTCAACCGAGTCCAAAAGTTTTGAAAAAAGTCTGAAATGTATACAGCCCAAGTGCTTATATCAAAATCTTTCAATTTTAATAGATATATTTCAATTTATATTTATATGTATATGGTCGATAGTCAATACATTCAGGTTTTCGTTATGCTTACTGCTAAACCACTCTAATATCTGAAAGTGGGAAGAATGTTTGTTTATTATTAACATTTATCGATCCACAATATTTTTCGCACAAAATGGGTTACCCAACTTCTAAACGGAGATGGGCCGTATAATCTGGCGCGGTGCCAAAAACGTTCTTATTACGTTATGTTATTAATTAAAGTGATCGAAGCTGATGATATTCACAGGTCCGACGTCATTTATGTCTTATATTCTGAGTAATTCTGAGTAATAAGTAATTATTTTTGGAGACATTCTAGACACATCTCATAAGTCTTAGGTACCATAGGGATGACATATTTCATACGATATTTTCGAAGTATTTGCCTAAATAAGATTATTTTTTTTCAAATTAAGAAATTCGTCGTTCACATTTTTTTGTTTTCAGTTAACGAAATATGATTTAACTGAACAACAAGAAATAATAATAATTAATTCGCGCGTTTCCTTCAAGGCCTTAGGGTGCTAGAGATCTCGCCCACGCTGACGCCTATTTTCTCGTCATATTTCCAAAATAGATGCATTGAAATTGGTGTTTACTCTGAGGGAACGACTGGAGTCGCAGTCCGCGATCGCACGCTCAACGACACGTCCGTCTTAAATAGTGTTAAAATGGCAGTCAATCCCAACTTCTTCCCAAATGGATACCAGGATCCTAAACATCCGGAGGAAGAAGATGTCAGAAACTGGGTGCGTCGATACTTTCTTCTAGTTACTGTTTATACTAAACCTGTGCAAAATAATCTAAACATCAAAGTGGAAAATAAAATATACATATAACTAAAACATCTTATAAACGTTGAATCTTGTGAAACTTTACGGGTGATTCGTTATCTCGAATGTTCAAGCGCAAACTAATTTGGGAGCACTCGAAAAGCGGCTTGTGTTACACGATTATGTGATGTAATAACGAGTAGTAGTGCGATTCAAAATTTGAGAATTGATAGCTCATAATCAATTTCAGATGTGCATGGTATAGTGTATCGTCTATACATTTACTTTTTTATACACAAACTTTTTATTACCAGTAGTAGGCAATCAATAATTTGAAAGTCTGATCTACAAATCTTATGCACCTCGTGTAGATTCATTTAAATGAATACGGATCATTCTACGTTCTAAATTTCTAAATGCGTAGGAAAGTATGACTTTCATGCGCTAGATAATTTAGGATCAAAATAACTTTTTAATTCTTAGATTTTTAGCAATTACAAGATATTTGCCGTACTATTTTTTGTCGATTTATTTCTAAACCTCTCTGAATGACATTCACAGAGTAAACAAATGTCTGGTAAATGGCAAGATCAAATAAAAGAAGAGTTATTATCATACGATTATTTCCTCCATTAACCAGAGCTATGTACTCCAACGAATTTATTTGATGCCCAAACGCCAGCTGTAAAAGTTATTTTCGCTTCAATGTCACAGTACAGGCTTGTTGTTGTATGGTTAAACTGAATTTTATGTTTTCTATTGACCTATATATTGTATGATATAATACACTAGGTAAGTGAAAATTCACTTTGTGAACCCAAAGCAACTTTAAGTTCTTCTACATATACTAAACGTTTTTTTTCTAAATTAGCTTCAGATTTTTCGTAATTTGTACTAGGATGGTTAGTGGTATTTTATATGTGCTATTAAAGTTATTAACGAGAGAAATCAATATTATAAGTGGGCGCTGTTTTGCCAAGAAATTCCTCTTTACAATAAAATTTTGCGGAAAATTTGAAACAACTAAAGCAATCCATTGCGTCAGCGTTTTAGCTTTGTAAATACCGAACGGAAATAAATGTCGAAATTCGTTGTTTGTTCGTTGGCACAATTCGCAACGGATATAATCCTTGGAGCCGTTAAAATCCACATGTATGCCTCATTCTCGCGAAATGGCTGTAACAACATTACATGGTTTAATGTTTATGGTTACTTCATTAACTATTCCATCGGCATTTAATACAAATACTGTGATTGAGTAAATAAACGAAAATTTGTATAGATGGTCTCGTCTATCTTCAAAGACGGTTTCGTATACAAACTATTTATTTAAGAGGGAAAATTAGATAAAACAGTAAATATTCGGGATGATTCTATAAAGATTGCCTTGGAAACGCAATAAAAATAAGATGTCATGTCGCGCTGATCGCTCCGATGGTCAACGTTGTTGGTTACTAATTGAAGACATTCGGTCTCTGAGGAATTTCATGGTCCTTACAGAAGGTTGGCTTAAAAATAGTTGATTGTGGGACTTAAATTATATATATATATATACATATAACTAATACTATGCTTTGTAATACCTCAATTTGTAGGTTTTACGGAGTGTTACCGAAGGTTTTCGTACTGGAGGAGAAAACCAAATTTTAATCCAATAATTTCTAGATAGTCAGTCGCCGAATCTATTTGCTTTTTCCTATAACCGTGATGACTTTCTGAATCAAAACTATATGGCATTTTTGGTATCATTAAAAGACAGACACGGCCAAAGCTCACAGAATGAACTAGGACTTTGGGGCAAAGACCAATGTTACAGATGCAATTCGTATATACCAATATTTTTATGTATCCCTATACGAGATCCCTCGTACAATATCTATATTTTTTCATTTTATTGGTTTCCATATAACTTAAACACTTAAACAGAAATAGAAATAAAGAGGCACAATTAATGGTTTCCATGTATAAATCAATTACATGGAAGTTAGTACCGAGCGACGAAACTGTGAAGAGTGAAGAGTGTTTGGATAGTGATAAGTTATACAATTGTAGCCGTACCGCACAACGCCGCTGGTGCTGCCCGGCGCCAAGGTGCGGCGCGAGCCCGGCCCCACGGAGAGCTACCTGCGCCACCACCCCAACCCCGCCATGCGCGCGCCCCCGCACCACGACTACCGCGACACTCTCATGAAGCAAAAGGTACGTACGCGGTTGCCTGGAAGGGAACGCCTTAAGCGATAAGGCTATAATTTTTTACGGAGTTCAAAGTGAATTGTGTAATATTCTATTTTGTTTTTTATGTTAACTGGTAAATATATAGAGTACATCTATCTATCTACGTAAACATCTAATCTCATCATAAAACACAGAAAAGAATATAAGGTTTAGTATATGTTACTTTATGGGTGAACTGGAAACTGATGCTTCAAATGAGTTTAATAAAACTACTATAGATACTTTGATGGAGAAAAAAAGGATTGATTGTTTCTAAAAGATATTAGACATTTTAGCAACTGCGGGATTTTGTAACTGCTATAAGAACGATAAAGAAAAACTAGAATAGAAATATATAAGGTATCGATTATTGAAGTAGGAAGTTGTTAACTCGATTCACAATAAGAGTAGCATTCTATTTAGTTTGCTATATTTTAAACAAGTATCATGGGGACTTATATTTAAATAATAATTTACGCTACTGTTTTAAAAATAAATTGTACTTTATTTTCGACTATTATTATGACTTGAAAGTACCCACGTTGGATGAATCAACATTCATTTCTGAATTTCAATTTAAAAATTAATAATCCCACTTTTTGAAACTGCAAGTTATTTGAGATTGTAAAATTTCACTCATAAAAATGACACAAATGTTTTTGGCAACGATATAATAAATATTTTGATATAACATTCCAACGATAAAAATATTTTGTTCGTTTTGAATTCGTAAGTATGTAGGTACATATCTACATTTGAACATGACTTGCACGAACGCACAAGCACGCATGCACACAAACCACAAACACTCAACTTTGACTTGTACAAAATAATTCATATAATGCTTTCAATGTCGAGCACATAATAATTATCAAGTAAAACGTAGATTACAGTTATTTAGAGTATAGTTGTATAGAGATCGCTTTCGCTAAGTAAAATGGAATTTTTTGGGAAAACTCAGGTGGCTGAATCGGTGTTGCAGCGAGTGGTCGGTGAAGATTCGAATAAGGTGGATGTTGTTTGACAATGCAAATAATTCTCACGCATGGATCATAGAATAAACCTTCATAAAATCACTTGACAGCTTATTATTTATAGCAAGATAAGCAGCTAAGATTCTTTCCCACTTCTCTAGATATTGGTTAGAATTTAAAGTTTGCTTATGTTGTTATGAACTTGGTTACCTATCACACATTATAACACAGCATCTCTTCTGTACATTCAGTACTAACAACTGGTAAAAAATAGGGTTCGTCTCGCTACTTTCTCTATATCCACAAGAACATTGGAAGAGAACGATTGCGCATTAAGAAAATTATATTATAGTAATTGTAGAGCTATTAATTAACTGATATTTCATAAGCCTTATTGAAAGGGGCTTATTTATTTAACAAGTTTATCATACTCCACGTTTAGGAGTATGATGACTTCATTTCATTTAGTTAGATGTGACTTAGACACATGTGAATCTTTAATATTTTCTTCAAAGTCATAATGTCAAATATTAATTTTCTGTTTTAGACATTCTCATGTTTTGTTTGGTTTGGATATCATCGGTTTTGGTCATTCATACAAATGGAACACTTATAATAATAATTTAATTTATATTTCAGGTTGTGCACAAACAGTTTAACTCTCCAATCAACCTATATTCAGAACAGAACATAGCTAATTCTATTAGACAACAGACATCGCCTCTGCCGTAAGTATTACAATTATGTTTTATCTATAAAAGATGAATATGAAATGGTCAATATCTTATCATACATGCATACCAGTAATTTGACATCGAATGTATAGTTGAGGTTCGAATCCTACTTATACAATAATTGTAGTTATATACCTTGGCTAATTTAGCTTCTTTATGACGCGCAAGTCTCAATTCTATTATAGTAGGAAGTAACTAGCATACCACACGAAATATTAAAGGTCACCATAATTACCTAAGCCGCAATCATCTTTGAACTGTTTCAAGAGCATGGCTGTTTGCCAAACGAAAATATCTGAAATTCTCTTATAGTTAGTCCTCTATCTAGGCTAAGGTCTAAGCTATATTATTCCTATATGGTTATTAGTTATAGACAAATTGAAATAGACAATTTTTCTATAAAGACCTATTTTTTACTAGTTTGGATCTTAAAATCCGTAAAGTTATGACATGAAAAATATATTTTTTTAAATCAAAGTAGGATACGCTATGTAATGTAGGCAGTTGGGCAAGTGAATGATAGCATTTAAATGTAAAGCCAGTTTGTTTGTAATTTAATCGAGGTGTTTGTTTCCTCACATAGCTCTAACGGCCATTACGGGCGGTCACACGTTGTCAAGAGGCAGGTCTTTTACTAGAAACGCCGCCAAAACAACTGTCGACGCCCCATCCTAATGACGCATTAATGCTTATTTATTTTTATTTCGCTATCGAACTATCGTTCTTCGTCTACGCTCATACCTTCAAGCATGGCGACGCCGTCGACATGTTGCCAACTAAAATTTACAATTCACGCGTCTAACGCGTGTCAGTATCAGTAGCTAATACGTATTACGAGTAAGATTAATATTAGTGTAATCCTATCCCTAAATAAAAAGAAGCGCTAAATCATCAGTGTACTAATTATCTGTCGCGCCTCTAACCTAACCGACTAAACTGAACTAAACTAACGGGCGGGTAGCTCGAAGGCGTTCGACCCGGCCAAGTCGGACACGTACCGCGCGCTGCAGGAGCAGGCGCCGCCCGGCCACGAGCTGCCTTCCCCGCAGACCAAGCTCTTCACGGCGCCGCCCGCTAAGGTAACGCGCCTTTTATTACATTTTGTTTGTTATAGCAGGAGCATGCGGTTCACCTAATGTTAGGTGACTGACCGCAGCCCATGAACATCTACAACATAAAATGTCGGAGATGCCTTGCCGGCTTAAAGGAAGGGGAAGGGACAAGGAGAGGAAAAATGATAGGAAGTTGGGAGAGGACTAGAACAGGACGGGAGAGGAATGGGATGGGAACACAGGCCTCCGGGCACCCGCTCACCGCACGAAACACAGTGCAACAATTCTTCATGCCTGTCTTCTGCTGGGGGTGGGTGGTACTTACACCGGTGCGAGCTTGGCCTAATCGTACAATGCTCGACTTCCACTCTTTTTTAGCAGAAAATGTTATGCAGCAGAATTACCCTCTGTCGCCTCTTACGACACCCATGGGTAGAAATGGGGTGGCGACACACATATTCTAACCCGTCGCTACACGGGACACATTTCATTTGTTATAGCAGGTAGGAGCATGCGGTTTACCTGATGTTTGGTGTAATAACAAGTGGGTTTGAGGAAACGGGTAAGATTGGGGNGGGGGGGGGATAGTAACTTCCCCGGTGCAATGTTGGACTCCCTGTTTTATGAACTTTGCAGACATCAGGCGAGCAACGTCACTTCCTAGTTCACTTGGTGCACTTGCCATTCATATATAGATGAATAAAACAGGATACTTAAGGTGTTTCGATTGCAAAAACGTAGCGTTTCTTACTAACCTAGAAAGAATAATATCAAATTCTTAATAATTGTGTGTATATGCAATTAAATTTATTTTTCTAAAATTGCATTTTTTTCCCATTAGAAGCCTGTACCTCCGAAAACGAAACAAAACGAGGCGAAAATGGCAGGAAAACAAACGACCTTCGTAAGTTTATTTTTAGATCTATTTCTTTCTTTTTCGATACTAAATTGTTGTTTTAATGCGCATTAAAAAGCGTTGAAAATGAACATTATATTATGGGTAGGTGTGTGTTCATACGGCAGCGCTTTTAAAACGCGACAATCGTTACAGAACATCCGTTAAAAAAACGCACGTGCTAACGGAGGGTAAAGCTAACAAATGTTATTCTCGTTTCCAGGTGAACTCGTTACACGAAGAGCATATTCAGCAATCGAACTCCTTCAAGCGTCTCATGTACAACGTTCTAGGTGATACCGAATTTTAAAAAGCATATTGAATACCATTTTTTAGGCGATATCTAGAGCCATGCCTTTTGTCGTTCGACGACTAATTGTCATTCGTAAAATCTTGACATGAATTTTTTAACAATAAATTCCACATATTTGATTGTAATATAATTTGATTTTAAAAATAAAAAGTTTATTAGTCGGTAAAGTAGATGTTATGGCCATCTTGATGATTATGACTGATGATTTTGTGAGCGATGAAATGTTACCATCATATTATATTCGTAGAATTTACAAGACTAACAAAATTAATTTAGGAGACAATTATAATAAAGCTCTCGACAGTGTGTAATGTTATTTTCGGTGGATTAATTTTTCTAATACTCGAGTATTAGGCAAGTAATTTATATTAAGTAGCAACGTAACTTTAATTACTAAGTGTTATCTGTTTGTACAGAAATGTTATTTATGTAATGAATATAAGAAATGTTGAGTGTACAATCTAGTCACAACGACCCGAGCTCTGGTCGAAACCACGAGAATGAGATTCAAACTATTTTAAATAAATTATTTATTTTTATCTAAATTGTTACTTATTTAATGCCCCCTTTTTTTATAAATAAAACTTCTTTCATCTGAAAATAACTTATATTTATAATTTGGAGTTAACATTTTTTCACATAATAAAATAAAAACAGTCTTACAAATTTCATGAACTATAAGTACACGGATCGCAAGGGAAATTAAACTTTGAGCAAAAAATCGCTTACGAAGATAATTTACAGAAATGGCATGGGTACTGCGAAAGGAATAATAAGCAACACAGAAATGTCTTCAAAGAGAATTCATTAGTAAAAAATACAGAGAAAATAAGGCACTAAATCTACATAAGACAACAAACCGATTAAACTAAAATAACTTGTATTATTGGTTCATGAAACAACAATACTAAGCAGATGCATAATATATATTTATTTATTTCCCATGTCTATATTCGGAAGCAATTATTTACACTAATACAAGTAACACGACACAGTGATTGTTATAACTTGATATGCAGATTTTTATTTGAAATCAAATTTAAATGCCAAATTATTAATTAATTACCCTCGCAACTTTTTTCCCAGTAGATATTATAATCAACAGTTACCCATAACTAGTTTATAATCATTACAGTATCGCTCAGTTAACACGAAAAAAGTTACGAAGGTGTAATAGCGAACAGTAAGTTTTGTGCATCTTATTTTAAATTTTCAGACTTTTTTTGAATCAGACTCTTGCTAAACCAGCATTTACATTATTTATATTAATAAATTACATTTTCAGTAGCAGACTAATGTTTTAAAATTTGGAAAGGGATCACTAATTATGTATAATATTTATTATACTACAGCATTAAAAGAACGGGTACTATAATGTTACCGATTTGATTCCAAAAAGATTTTTGTCATTAAAGTTATAGAATGCTAGGTGGAAAATTGCAAATGCATACAAGCCGGCTTAGTTCTCCTTTTTAGATGCAGTTATATTAAAATTATTATAGTCCAATGTTGCGAAAAGAGCCTTGATACTTTAGCACCAAATGTCAAATCTATTTTTTTCTCCTATCTACAGATAACATTATAGGTGTTACATTTATAACTACCTAGACATGATTTCATTGACATTCACAGTAATTATTATTATATAACAATAAATATATCGAACAAACTAAGAATGAAGCTACATTTTAATTAAAAGAGTAACATATCAAGCCAAAAATCTATATTGGTAAGTTTAATAATAGGACTTATAATAAGTTCATTATATATACATATTCTATACACATTTCTTTTGATAGGCGAATGTTAAGAACAATTACACGTCATACATATAGTGATTATTAGATAATGATTGAAGAAAGCTTCAAATGCATATCATTCAAACATAGATATTATCAATATCTATGTTAACAATGATATTTTATTTACAAAAACAATATCAGGCATGTTAAATAATTCAGTGTGATATCTACGTGATGCTATGAATCTGATTAAAAGATTTTAATAAAAATAATATGATACAATATAAACTAAAGGTGTGATATCACATGTGAAGCTTACATAACTCATAAGGTTGTATATAAAAATGATGATTTACAATACAATAGACGAAACAAGAGATCAAGCGGACGGGAAAATACCTACCTATAACATGAGATTCTATTAAGACAGCGTTTTTACGGACATATAATTCATATATTTTTTTAAAGTTATGTTGGAATCAAATTATATATTTAATACAGGATTTTCTTCAGACAAAGTAGACAATAATTTCATTCATGCCATCAGCACTAGCAATTTCTGTTCAAAATTATTAATATTCAAGTGTTTTTGGAATTAAGTAGCATGAGGATACAATACTTAAAAAATAAAAACTATAAATGAAGGAAATAAATTTGTTACAAAGTTGTTAATTTTTTAAATGTTTGTATACTTATCTAGTTTGTACCATATATTTAGATAATAATAATAGAGAGAAGACGTGACTAATTTCATTACAAAATCAATAATAAATAATTAGTAAGCATTTTAAGAATTTTAAAAAATATTGATATTTTTGTAATGAGGACGGACTTTGAATTAGAGGAACATGACCAAACCTGATACAAAATCGCAAAAAAAAAAAAAAAATAAAATCTAAGAAAATTAAGTAGACCAATTTAAATCTTGCTAAGTACATATGAATGTGACCAATATACAAGCTGCAAACAAAGAAGTACTATCCTTTTAAAAAGACAGGGGTAAGAACGTTACTCGGATATGTTTCAAAGAATAGGAAACAATTTCTATTATTATTTCTACATATATAATATTAACAATATTTACACTCACTAAATACTATACACATGACTATGTTATTTTTAAATATTGTATTATATTGCAGTATTAAGATGCTACCAAGTAATGAAAAAAAAATACAAAAGATGGCACATCATTTATAAATACATTGCTACGGATATGATCAAGAACATAAAATACTTTGAAATCGAACAAGTATAAGAATTTGATTTTAAGAACCAGCTTTATGAAGAAATGTGGTCATTTATCTTACTTGCGGGTCACAAGATGTAGGTTTGTCATAATTTGACCTAGGCATTTACATTTCTATAATTTCATGAAAAACATCCACACCGAAGCATAAATGCATATTCGATAATGGTACATATTAGATCCCACTAGTAAAATCTTAATTTCATTCCTGTATCTTTTAAATTTTATTAATGATGTCTGTGACAGCCTCTTTAAAGTACTATAACAAAATCAACTGAAGTAAAGCAATTTATTATAATAGCTGAATATTCTTTCAATTTCTCTTCATATATGGAATATCACTCAGCAAACCAATGTTATATAATAATAGAGCTTGTGATGAGTAATACAAAATCGAATTAGTCATATCACAGTCACTAAAGGTGGTGATAGGCAAACAACCATGAGATCACTTCATTCTCAGTAGCTTAATCCAATATTGGTAAGGACACTACATATTTAGCATACAATCAACTATTATTTTGTTGATAACAGCACATTGTTTTCTCCAAATGAGCAACAAAATCATATTATTAATACAATAAATAAAAATATTTTCAGTTGCAATTTGTTGGTGTCAAGCTGTCTTTAAAATAAACTAACAACATAGTACAAAGAAATAAGGCGCAATATACTTGAAACATAGATTATATAACAAATACTATATATAAATCCAATCAATTCATTACATAAGTCAAAACAAAATGAGACAAAAAATTATTTAAATTTATGATACTGCCATTGTATTGTCTAGTGAATGGTACATACTAAGTAAATGATGATAAATTACATTACAGGCATTCTTTATAAACACAACTGATAAATTTGACACTTAACTGGACGATAGATGTTAACTTTATTGGACTGAAGTAAACAAAGGTACTTTACATTACAATACTACCTAGATACAGTCTGATCATTCTTTGGTTATGTCATAGACATTTTCTCACAATTGGGACATTCGCCTGGATAAATTGCATCACAAAAATCACATTAAAATGTCACACTTCGTATTTCTATCTAGATTGCATATTTATGTACATGATTCAGTCCCGTGGGTAAGTCAATGTCAACACCCAGTAAAGATTGTAGCACAGTAACATCCACTCTCATATTAATAAACCAAATATCTTATCCCACTTGTCACCAACAATTCCCTAATGAAAAACCACCTCTAGGGCACACCTGAGTAGAGAAATAATGATGACAATATAATTTTATCAGCTAGGTTTTTAATTAAGAAATGTGTGGTGAAAATTGGTATTCAATTGGTAAATTTCGAGCAATTAATTCACAGAGACCATTAAGGTATACCATTTTTATTCATGCCTATTTTACCACTAAATCTCATGTTTCTATACAATGAAAACATATCCTCAGTCCAGCCACTTTGCATATCACATTCCCTAGTCAATTATCGTCCAGCCGATGTAATTTTTCGGGTCGAGATCACTTTACAAAAAACAATGTTCACACAGACCAGTCACTCTCATCACTTTACAAATATATTACCTTAACATAGACCAGTCATTAAGATTACACGTCACGGCTATTTCGCACTCGCACATCCAGGTAATATAACATCATCACAGTCGATTAAATTAGCAAAGATTTAGACAGTGTATCACTATAGCTAATTCACACTCTAACCAATAAATATTTTCCAGGTGAAGGTCGCTACAACAACATCATTAATGGCGTCACTATATCTATTTCACACTTTCTCATAGATTGCACTATAACATTGATTGAATGAATTCTGTCCGAGATTTACTGTATCGCACGATTAATTCACAATTGACGTCACTCATAGATCGCGCTCCACTACTCCACCACTCCACAGTCGCACAGTCGCACAGTCGCACAGTTGCGCTAGTACACGTTGTCGTCCAGGTAGAGGGTGAGGCCGCTGGGCCCGGCTCAGGAGGGCGGCAGCGCGGGCGGCGGCGCGGGCAGCAGGCTCTCGCGGCTGGCGCGCAGGTTGGGCAGCGAGCGGGCCGCGCGCGCCTCGCGCCGCGCGTCCAGCGCCAGCAGCGAGCGGATGTCCGCCTCTAACGGGTCCACGGTTATGTGGTATACGCCGCCCTGCAATTCAAATAAAGGGTTTAGAAAAATCTTTCGATAATTATGTCCTTTTGTGAAAAAATCCCTAATGTAAATGTTGTCCAACGATAACTTGAATATTGTCTATCCAACCTTGATTAAATTTCACAGACTAATAGTTTAGACAAAAAAAAATGTCGAGTTCGAAGTTGAGCGAAATCGGCAGGGGAGTTACGCAGATAGGGGGATACAAATAGGTGTATGTTTGTCCGAGGATATCGCGATATGGTTTACCCGATTTTGATAAAATTTTGTACGCAAATCGTGGGGGGGAGTGAATAGGCGATTTTCATATAAATACAGCCGGTTGAAAATGAAAGGTCTTAATTTATACATTGCTCGGGGCAAGCCATCAGTATTTATGATAATGTGAGACATGGGTGGTACCTCTTTGGCGGGCTGCGCGGGCTCGTCGGCGCCGGCGCCGGCGGGCTGCGCGAGGCGCGTGTCGGAGTAGCGGCGCGCGTCCTCGTGCGGCTCGGCGCGCAGCCGGTCCTCGTTCAGCGCCGACAGCCTCCGGTGCGGGTTGCCTCTGCGGACCGACATGCGTAAGGTATCAATTCATGTTTGTTATGCACTGTACAGACACGCAAATAATGTAGCTGCAGTTTAAAGATGGAATAACTTTTATTTTTTTGTATCTATACATATAATAAAACAGTAACCGAACCATTTCTGTACATTGAATATTTTTCAAAAAGAGTAATTGATATGCAACATGTATGTTCTATAGATACCAAAACCATGGTTAAATATTTTTTTTCTTTTTGTCTGTTTGTCTGTTTATCTGTTTGTATGTGCGTCAATCACGTAATAACCACTGGGCAGTTTTTGATAAAATTTCACATAATGATAGATCAATATTAGGTGCAAATTATAGGCTACATTTTATTTGAAAAAAATAATTTTAGGGGTGGCTCTCCATACATGTAAACGGAGGGTAAAAAAATAAATTCGCGAATACATCATTAAATTTGATGTCATAAGATAGGTCTTTAAAAATGAAATAAAGGTTTCTAAATGCGTTTTCTGCTAAATTAAATATTTTTTGAAATATATGCTTCTAAAGTCGTGAAAATATCATACCACGTGACAACGTGAGATTTTGGGTTGACTTGCGGTCATGTCTTTTTATACTCTTAACGTATAGATACGGTAAAACACTCAATAAATTCTCAAAAACCTTCAAAAAATAACAAATTTTTTTCTTTTCTATATTTGGAAGAGGCGCGCGACACCTATTTCCATAGAAAATTATAAAAAACACTATAGACATGGGCATATATGAGCGGTCCTGCGACTTTAATTTTTCTAAACTTTTGTCGTGCGCCTCTAAAAATACAGAAATTAGTAGCCCACGCGTGCGAAGCCGCGGGCGGAAAGCTAGTTTTAAATAAAATACACGATTATACTAAATCTAAACCTATGACTAATCTATTCGATGTTAGAACTGACTGTGGGGACCTAAAATAATGTAGTCGCCGTAAACCCGATACTGCCTGGTCAGCGATATCGCTCCGTGGCCGTCCATTAGACAGACGCCTTTTAATTAAATTAAGCGATCTGTCTATTACACCGTAGCCCTATATAACATACATACAAATACGCTGAGCAAACTGTTTGTTTATGTGTTTTCACTTTTCACATTATTCCTCAACGTGAATATTGAATTGTTTATAACGTTCGTGTAATAACCTAAGGTAGTAATAATAAACAACTGGAGATTTTAGATTTTTTTAAGTAAGAAATATTCATATCTCTTTCACTAATCAATTTATTATGATCGATAAATGATTAGCCTGAGTGGCCTTCCTTATCGGACTATAATGCCTATCGGATTCACTATCTGCAACAACCTTAGGGACGGATATTATTACTATGTGATGTAAAGTAACATTGCAATTTGAATTATTTAAGTATTTAAACACAATGGCCTTGAACAAGTTGTAAAATCTGTTTTCATTATATTACTTTACAAGCTGCTGCCTACGGATTCAATCACGTTAAATCTGTGTCTATAGATAAATAAAATGTAACCTATCCAATCCAGCTAATAGCTTATCTGATTACGAAATTTCATCAACATCCGTGCAGTAACCGCGGTGTGATTGACACTGAAACATCGAATCTTCCACACTTATAATATTAGTAAGATGTCATATTACATTTTAAACTATACGATACTATCTTTTACATGGAATCGCATGAGCCACATTAAATCGTAACCGGGAATATGGTTGTGTTACGTGGCCACTAAAAAGATTTCTTTGCGACATTTAATTATACAATTTAATGTATAGTGATTGAATAGAGTGTACAATATTGTATATTTTATTTTATTTATTCAAAAAAAAAAAGAAGTGGCTCGCTCCGAGCTAGATTATAATTATAAAGATACATCGCGTAAATGTATATTTTATAGATATTTCATTTGATACCACACTCTAACACTCTTAGGAACCCCCCCTACCGATCGCTTCAAAATCGCAATTCTCTTTTATTTAAACTATACGCCTACGAAATTTATCAAGATCGGATAAACGATACTCGAGTTATCGTCAAACAACTGTTTCATATTTACCTACCATCTTGACTCTGAGACCTCATACATACAATGCCCGGTTGCCTGGTAGAGATCACTACTAAGTGATAAGGCCGCCGAATGTACTATATTGTGTAATCAACGATTTTGTTTTCTAACTATGTTATTGTATAGTGCATTGAAGAGTTAAATCACTACATAGTATAAAACAAAGTCGCTTTTTCTGTCATGTGTCATGTTGTATGTCCCTATGAACGCTCAAATCTTTAAAACTACGCAACGGATTTTGATGCAGTTTTTTTTAATAGATAGAGTAACTCATGAGGAAGGTTTTTATGTATAATATCATCCATTAAACCCGTGCGAAGCCGGGGCGGGTCGCTAGTCTATATATATAAGAATGAATTGCTGTTCGTTAGTCTCGCTAAAACTCGAGAACGGCTAAACGGATTTATCTTATCCTGGTCTTGAATTATTCGTGGAGGTCTAGGGAAGGTTTGAAAGGTGAGAAAAATTCGAAAGCTAGTAAATCACTATCACTACATAGTATAAAACAAAGTCGCTTTTTCTGTCATGTGTCATGTTGTATGTCCCTATGAACGCTCAAATCTTTAAAACTACGCAACGGATTTTGATGCGGTTTTTTTTAATAGATAGAGTAACTCATGAGGAAGGTTTTTATCGGCATTGCACCCGTGCGAAGCCGGGGCGGGTCGCTAGTAAATAAATAAATAGTAGCACTAGCCGGGCCATCAGGTTACCTGTAGGTCTCGAAGCCGCCGCTCTCGTCCTCCTCGTGGTAGGCGGCGGGCGGCGGCGGCGGCTCGATGTTGGCCACCACCTGGCCGCGCGTGCTGCGCTCGCGGCGCTTGCTGCGCAGCGGCGGCGACGCGGCGATCGGCAGCTTCTCTGGCGCGTTCTGGATTAGGAGTATCCTGAAAATTGTCCGTTGAAAAAGCTCAAACGTTGTTTATTAAACACTGGCTCCGCGGTTTCGTCCGCGTATGTCTCCGGTTCCGTAGGATTTTCGGGATAAAAGCTGTCCTATTGCCTTCTTGGGGTTTCAAACAAAATTTCAACCAAATCGGTCAAGTGGCTTCGGAACCTATTAAATTTAAACAAATAAACAAAAAATCTGACCTATCCTCTTTATTATATTAGTATAGAAAATGTTCCTCCTGACCTATTTCAGCCATGGTGACCAATTTAAAGAAATAGCTAGCTAACTTCACACATTTGTGAAGCGGTATTTATACTCCACTGTTACTAACATTCTCAATGTATATTGAAACTTTTAATTAAAATAGCTTTATACTCATTAGGTATTTTTTACATATTCTGATAAACCTTGGATGTACATTGTACACAAAAAAATCGTTAATATTGTTAAAGTGTAGAGAAAAATAACTTTTTGTAAAGCATTTAAATCTATCATCTATAATGTGTTTTCAATGATTTGGTTGATGAGTTGTATTTATTGATCGATTACTTGTAATTATCTCACATCCTACTAATTTAATGATTATTAATTATTATCATTATATCATAGCTGATTTTAGAGTACAATACAATCGTAATATCGCCTTTGAAAAAGAAATTGTCAAAATCATTAATTATTTTTTATCCGAATTGATCACAGTATTATTATTATGATGTAACGATATCTGATGAATCAATAGTAATTTATCGATTAGTTGTAATTACATGTTGTGATGTTGTAAATGTGGTTAGATCACGTACAAATGTACTTTCTCATTTCTGCGCATCAAACGTGCTTTTAAATAAAAATAAAAACACTATATGAAAAATAATAATTTAAGAAAACTTATTTTTTTTATTAAAAAATTTTATTTTTATCGCTGTTCAACCTTTTATTTGAGTGCAGGTAATTTAATTTATATTTTTCCAAACATCAAATTCTAGATCTTTTCCCAACCGTGTCGGATATTATACCTGAGTACGTTTTTACAATTCGTTATAAGTACATAATACTTTATTCGTATAGTTTTTGCCATTTTTAGAGAAGCCAGAAACTTAGATTTAGAACGCAAAAATAGCAGTTAATCGTTTAATTGAAAGGTGAAGGATGGTATTTTTTAAAACGAAAAGAGAGGATTCACTCCTAAGTTCCGAAAATCCGAACCACAAGATTGGCCAGCGATTAGGCCCGAGGGTTGAGCATCAGTAAATCATATTTTCTTAGTAGCGAGAACGCTACAACTCAATAAACTAACACGACCGATCACCAAATACCAGATTTAATACTGACGTCATTGTTACGTCCAATCTTAATATGTATAAGGCGATGAATTTGTAATTTGTAAACAAATAAGCAGCGTGTGATGAATATGAGTCTCAAAAAATTCGCGGTTTGCCATGAACCTTAATACTTTCGCATAGAATCCATACTAATATTATTATATATAGATGCTAATGTAATTATATCTTTCTGCAACGTTTTCAAGGCCGTTGAGACGATTGTGATAGAATTTGATGAGATTGCGAAAAAATCTAATTGTTGTCTTAATTTATATTTATTGTCTGATAAATATACTTGTTATTGAAGGACGATAATGGCTACATTTCACATATTCTACAGAAACTTCTAATCATAATTTAATTTGGCTCGATATCAATATTAAACAAAATTTAAATTTGTAGATTAAATACTCATAAAACAAAACATAGTTTGTTTATCAAATGATCCGGACATCACGGGATAAAATATAACTATGAGCTAATAATGGTTATTTTGAAACAACAATCGTGGGAAAATACAATATTGTTTAATCTATGTATTAATTTGCTTAGTAATTAAATATTATTATTAGACTGACCACAATTTATTACAAATAGAACAACATTGTTATGGAAAACTATTGAGAATGTACGACAATGAGTATGTAATGTGTTATGCAAGCATAAGTGTAGAATGTTAAAGACGGAGATAAAATACAATATTTAAATACAGTGATTTACTTTTATGGCACAGTAAGCAAACGAGCATGCAGGTCACCTGACCTTCAATAACCAACACCGTCCATGACATCCGCAATAACAGAAGTGTGAACTAAAGTTTGCTGACTTATAAGGCACGAATAGAACATAATATATTCACAGAATGCAAGGAGAAATTCTATAAAGAGATAGTTGACCAGACCAACAGTAAATTTCACAAATGGAGATTTTAGATAAGATATCCGTATCGTGCTCGGTATCGTCTAAACGACTTCAATGCAAGCTAGCGCTGAATACGTTAAGTACCTCTTAGAATAATTATTACGATCATTTCGACAAAAAATACATGTTGTTGCAATAATTCAATACGATGGAAAAGTACGTAGCCTTATATAAAGTAATACAGACGGGAAATTTATTTTTATTTTTGGTCATCCAAAACAGGATGTGGAAAAACCTGAAACAAACCCAAAACCTGTAAATATTGCAAGGCATATGTTGCAATATTCGAGAACATACTCATAAGATTGGGAGTAATTTACGTCAACGAAACCTTGATCTTACAAAATTCAAGTATTATAATTCGAGTGACCTTAAGCTGCGTTGTGTGAAATCGCTTATTTTACAACAAAGAACTATCTATATCGTAATAAAGATATTCTAAAAGTGATTATTAACATAGACTTTTGGCGGAATTGAATAAATTAATGGTAAAGAGTAGGTTTTAAAAAAAAATCAAAAAGATTATAATGTTAATTGCGTACTTTATGTAAACATATTATAATTACAACTGGATAGGTATTTTGGCGTCATGGATATAAATAAAATTTCTCTTTATGGTAACTTACCTATTATGGGCACGCCATCGATTACAGAGGTGTAAATACTGGCGGCATTGTATGTACATGAACACCGCGCCTCCCGTGAAGCCCACCGCCACTACCACCAGCTTCGTCCAGAACGGCCACGCTGCAATCGTATAATTAAATGATATTTGGTATATATTATAAATTATAATTAGTATCGTAAAAAGCAAATCACTACAAAAATAATCCTTCTCCTCACGTCTGAACCATTGAATCGATTTGAATGAAATTTTGTACCAAAATAGTTTGAAGCCCGAGAAAGTACATAAGATTTTTTAAGTCCCAGAAATCCCACGGGAACGGGATATGCGGGTGAAACCCACAGCTATTAATAATACAAAAAAAAACAATATGTAAAATGCACCGGCGTCCCAATCGTTATCAAGAATGTTACGTAATAATAATATATACAAGTATTTCAGCAAACGTTTAGAAAACAATACGTAAAGTATCTCATGCATCCATGATTAAAATATTTTCGTTGCAGCGTAGCGGAATGAACTGTTTTTTTTTTTCGAAATAATATCAAAATCGTATTCTTGCTAAACAACTTTTGAATGTTTCTTCGTGTTACCTTAATGATCGCGTGTCTATTTCAAATTTGAAAATACATATAAATATGTTATAGCAGGCAAGCGGAGCATGCGGTTCACCTGATGGTCAGTGTGCCGACTTGAACGATGGAGAGGGGATAAGGAGATGATTAATGATGGAAAATTGGATATTGATAGAAGAGGAATGAGATGGGAATACAGGCCTCGGGACTTGATAATTTCACTGGTGCAAGCTTAGCCCAATCGTGCATTGCTCGGGTAGAAATGACCCGTCACCACACGGGTAAAATGTTGTGAGATTGGCTTAATTCCCAACACCCACGGGTAGAAATAGGGTGGCGACACACGTATTCTAACCCGTCACCACACGGGTAAAATGTTGTGATAAGGCCGAAGTATAGGGGGTATTACCAATCTGTCCCTTGTTGACTTCCTCGACGGCGCGTTCTATGAGCACGAACAGTGACCACATGACGCACAGAGCGGCGACACAGTGGAACAACACCGCGCAGCACAGCCGCCGCCTCTCCACGCCGGACATCTCCAATAACCGCCACTGAAAGATACTATTGCTAAACAAGGCATACAAACGGAAAAAAATTCCTAGCTAGGTTGATTTTTTTAACTCCTGGCATTATTTTAATTTCAGATAGCTCCTCCTTAATAGCCAATTTAGTTGTACTTGCATAAGTATCATAAAAACTACTCTTTAGAAGACACATGAGAAAGTCTTTCTATCTATAAACTTGATATACATGATATTGGGAAAATGACATTGAAAACAATTGAAAGTTTCTATTTAGTTGTTGTGTAACCCAAATGTTGAGATGCATCACTTTGATATCATAAATATATAATATTGCAATTAAGGAATAAAAATCATTGACACTAATATCAAAAAGTGGAAATATTGATATTTATTATTTGAATTGGATAGGCTCTGAAACTACTGAAGCGATTTGAAAAATTCTTTTACCATAGGAATCCTACATGATCCCTGATGAACATAGGCTATATTGTTGGTATTATAACATTGTGCTAAGAGTGAAGCCACGGTTCCTGTTCCTGGGAACAGCTAGTATCAAATAGGCATGTGTAATAATTATTTCAATATTGCTTCCTAAATTACTTTTAAATTGAAGGTTACTGCAAGAGTTGTGATAATCTAATCTCATAAAGATCGCACAGATATATTCAAGGATTACTTTATTGGAAAGCACTTCCTGTAAATATGCAATATCACATTTTAATTTAAAAACTTTTACATTGGTGGTAAACCACTTTAACCAGAAAATTTCTGTTAATAGTTCAATTACAATATACTAATACCTAGAATAACACATTTTTATTTTTATTTATTTTGTTTGCCTCTTGATACTTTTATTACAAGCATTCTTTTAAATTCTCTACTTATTCTAGTGACCAGAAAGTGGTTGCTTTGATGTTCATGTCAAAATCTAAAATATAATTTTTTATGTTAACTTAATTCCTTTTTATATCAAAACAAAGGGTTACCAAATTTTTGAAACCAAGTAAAGTACTAACCTCACTAAATGGCTTTATTTTAGTATGCATTATAAAGTTGAATTTACACAATTCACATGATCTTGTCTCGGAAGCCGTCAACCATTGTTGCAAGCAGCTTTGATGAACATATTTCAAACTGCCTGCAAATAAACACAAATTATTTTAAACAGATCTTTTATTTATTTAATTCAGCAATAATTACAATACAAGCAAGGAATTCAAATGTATAGACAATACCTATTACCTACTGAATGGATGAAAATTAAATTGATTTATAAATTCATTCAAATACTGTATAAAAAAAATTATTACAACTTAAATAAGTTAATCTGCATTTTGTTATATGCATTTGATGGCACCACATACACAATGTGGTGCATAATATCTGCTAATGCATTGTTTATTTACATTCTCAATCCATTGTGAACATAATAATTCAATTGTGTGGTATAACTTTTTACACACTACAATATTTAAACTATTTTCAGTTTTAAATTAATATTTATTATGTTGTTTTTTTATAAGTACACACCTAAATTTATTTATACTATTTCCTAAGAGCTCTTCAAAAAGCATAAACAAAGTTAATTCTTTCTTTTTAAAGAAAATATCAATAGCTTCTTATACTTCTTAGTGTTTGTTGAACTACTTTATGGATACTACACAAACATATTTTTGAATAATTTATAGATCTTTAATACTTGGTACTGTGGATAACAGATGCTTATCAGCAAAAATGAGAATATGTATTTAAATGTCAGAATAAAATACAATTCAAAAAGTATTGAGGAAGTTAAACAAAATCTCTCTCATAAGATGGTATTGACAAATTCGATAAATACAAAAACCACATAAATTATGAAATTGATATTATCCAGTAGATCACACATTCTTTGTGAAATAAATAAATTATGCAATTTATAACTATGGATTATTTAGATTACAGCTTACCAGAACAATAGCAAGGTGCTAGGAGCGGGTTATGAATTTCACTTTCACAATGACAAATCCTACAAATATCACCACTTGAATTGCTACAAGATGTTTGGCTGCTACCAGACCCTGCACGAACTGTTTCTTTGCCACATCCTCCACCCCATTCCCAACTCTCAATTTCCGACGAATTCTTCACGTTTATTTGTTGGAGGGGCATTATTACACTTAATTATTCACTTTTATAGTTTTATATAACAACTTGCTGCTATAAAATAATAATGTTTTTCACAATCGACAAAGCAAATAATAGGAAACATATCAGCTTTTTAACTAATCATAAATCATGAAAACTCGCTAAAATTATTAATAATGACTTCTTAAAACCATATCGACTGTACAACGATACCGTATTAAGTAAAAATTACAATGTATATTTCAACTCAAAATAAAAACGATAACGACAACATGATCGTATTCAATACTCAAATCCGATTCTCAATTCTATGTGATGTCTATTCAACACACAGACTAAAGAATAGAAATGACATCCTTTATAGACTATTTAAGAAGTCAAGTAAAATAGATAATAAATAAAAAATAAAAAAAATACTTTAACATACTAATATTCTCTCTTTAACTCTCTTACGTACTTAATATTCAGGATAATATTCTGAACACGATTATTATATTCATCTATGTTTTGTGGTACTATTTAAGGAGAGTTTAATCTAAGTGTACATGTATCTCGGAATTTAACTTAAACTTTTTATACTAGAATTCATTAACATAGTGCGAGTTGAAAAAAAATGTTTTTAATGTTTTAATAACATTCAATCGTCATAAACAATTTTTTCTACTTAAACAAGAAAATAATGTAACATTTAAAAGAAGTGTAGAATTTTGTAGAATAGTAACACTGATTTAAACTTCATAGTGTACGACATTTGGATATTTCTTTTAATCTGTGACAAAGCAGCCGTGTGGCCGCTGCTCGTGCCGGGTCTTCATAAAATTAAATTTTTTAAGTGAAAGAATTAAAAATGAATTCATCAGAAGATTATCAAGAAACTCTAGGAATTGTTTATCAATTTCTTACAAATGTAGACAAAGCGCTTGCGCAGAAATTTCAAAATAAAACCAAAGCGGTAAGTTAACCATGTACAGACCACGTGTGATTCGAATATAATATGGCCACGCGTGTTATTTTTATATCATATTCTCGACGTAAATATAATATGAATTAACAATTTATATTCTTTCTCTCTAAATATTCATAATCTGCAATAAATTTATCAATGATATACCTGAAGGCGTTTTGTGGAAATGTATAAGTTTTATAAATTTTAAATAAATTTTAGCTCGCGTATATTTTATAGAGAAACGTTATAATTTTACCATATTATTTGTTTTAGAAATCTGTTCCAAGTGCACCGTCTCTTATAGAGATCATTTCCCAGTATAAAAAATTACACAAAAGTGCCACACCAGCTAAATTGAACCAGAAGCAAAACGCTGCAGAGAGGTACGTACTTGTATATATATTTTAGAGTAGATATAAAATGGCAATTTAACACATGCTTATTTTTATAACCTAACTTTTACTATCCAGTATTATTTCCTTAGAAATCCATAAATCAAAAAGATGGATTGTAATTGAGCCAATCGTATAACGTGTTTCGGGGTTAATTAATGTTCTACATTTTGATAGAAACTAAATTTATTAATTAAGGTTTTTACAAATTCTCTTAAGGTTCCAGTCACATGGTTATGTTTTAAACAAACAAAGTTTCGACTCAAGTCACTGATGTTAATTGAGAAGAACTTCAAATACAATCTTAACCCCTAAATCATTATAATAAACCATTTAGATATACATTGAAATAACATGAATTGAATTACTTACTTTGATTAAACTAATTTTGATTTGAGTTGTAGTATTTTTAGAACCACCAATAACTTCGAAATCATCTTTTTTTATTAAAATTATTACACATGATATATGCCCTTATCTGTGAATTTAATAAAAAATGTATTAATGAAGAGAATTAATAATTAAAAGAATTCAGAAATAGCTTTGACAAATTAATTAAGAACACCTTTAAAATTAAATTAAGAACTTTCATAGAGATAGGTTAAAAAAGACAGAAACTTTATTTTCACTTGCAGAGTAGTATTTTGTCCTACAAGTACAACTTACTTAACTTACTTACATTCTTATATATAAAGCACATATTATGTTTATTGTGTATTTTCATTACACAATGTATATTCAAAAATAAATGAAATTTACATTCAACTGATATAGAAATCTGAAAGCAGGCCGCAGGCTAGTGAACTATAATGGTATAATAATAATAGTTTAAAAACAATAAAATTTGTCGTTGTAAAGATAATTTTTATATAAATTGTTACAGTTCAGATGATTCAAGTGAGGAAGATGAAGGGCCTAAAAAGAATGTCCCACAAATTAATGGAAAATTACCATCAAAGGTAAGAAAATCAAGTTTTTTATGTAAAAAAAAATTTGTTAAATATAAACTTAATAAAATGATGTTAACCAAGCAATTGATAAACCATGATATTTCTATATATTTATCGTCACTACCTCTGATTTAAATTGTTAAAAAAAAGTATATTGAAATAAAATGAAGAACATATAACAAAATTCAATTTCCTATTTGCAGTCCACCCCAGCAAACAATGCTAAGAAAGCAGCAAAAGAAGAATCATCTGATGATTCAGATAGTAGTGAAGATAATGCAACAACACAACCCAAGAAGCAACCTGTTAAACCGCTTATGAATAATTCAGCTGCAAAACCAGTAAAAAAACAAGATTCCTCCTCTGATGATTCAAGCGATGAAGATAAACCACAAGCTGGACAGAAGCAACCAGCAAAACCTGTGCAGAAAAAACCAGTAGCAACTCCAGCTAAGTCTAAAGTTTCAAAATCTTCAGATAGTGATGACAGTAGTGAAGATGAAAAACCCAAGGCTGTTCAAAAACAAGCCCCTAAACCTGCACCAGCTAAACCAAATGCTAAAAAATCATCATCAGAAGACAGTGATGACAGTAGTGAGGATGATAAGCCAAAAGCTGCACAAAAGCCAGCACCAAAACCAACTCCTGCAAAACCTGTCGCTACACCGGCAAAACCCAAAGCCAAAGAGTCTTCTTCAGACAGTGATGACAGCAGTGATGATGACAAACCTAAACAGGTTCCAAAACCTGCACCTAAAGCGACCCCAGCTAAGGCAGCACCCAAACCACCAGTGAAAGTTGCAGCTAAACAATCATCTTCGGATGATAGTGATAGCAGTGAAGATGAAAAACCAGCTCAGAAGAAGGGACCGAAATCAGCTCCCGTTGTTACCCCCGCGAAACCCTCTGCGAAAAAATCATCATCCGAAGATAGTGATGATAGTAGCGACGACGACAAGCCTAAAGTAGCACAAAAACAAGCTCCCAAACCAACTCCAGCTAAATCAGCTGCAACACCAGCAAAACCTAAAGCAAAAGAGTCTTCATCCGATGACAGTGATGACAGTAGCCATGATGAAAAAAATAAGAAACAAAAGAAAGATGTTAAACAAACACCTGTAGCAGCAGCCAAACCAAAACAAGATTCATCAGATAGTGATGATAGCAGTGATGACGATAAGTCAAAAACTCCACAAAAACAAACAGTTAAAGCTATTGCTACACCTGCTAAAAAAAATCAAACTCCTGCTAAGCCCAAAGCTCAGGAGTCATCTTCTGATGACAGCAGTGAAGATGAAAAACCAAAGCCAGTTCAGAAGCAGCCTGTAAAAGCAACACCAGCAAAGAAGGCGAAAGACTCATCATCTGATGATAGTGATGACAGTGAAGATGAAAAACCTAAACCTGCACAAGCCAAGTCAGTTGCAACACCAGCTAAAGGAAAGGCAGCAGAATCATCGTCCGATGACAGTAGTGATGATGATGAGCCAAAAACTGCCAAAATCCCAAAACTAACAGCTACACCTGCTAAAGCCATTAATACTCAAGCAAAGAATCAAGATGGTTCAGAATCATCATCAGATGATAGTGATGACGAGAAACCTGCAAAAGCCAACAATGAATCTCAGGTTAGTTTGAGAACATATTCAATATTTATAATAATAAGACTTATAAATAAATATTCTTGGATTATGCTTTAAGTGTGATAGTTCATAAATGTTGTATAATATTTTCAGGTGACAGAGAACGGCTTCAAAAAAGGCCAGAAACGAAAGGCTTCAGAAGGTGAAAATGAAACTCCAGCTAAAAAACCCTACAGTAATTTTGTTAAGGTAATTAATTACTAGTTATTTTTAGGTGATACTTTGATATGTTTTTAAGTTAGCTTTTCATAATCAAATGATCTTACATATTATTTGACTTTGAGGTAATGAAAGTAGAACTACTATAAAAGTTTATTGAAAAAAATAATTAAGCCAACATAATAATTTCAAAATATTTATTTGATAAATAATTTGTATAAAATATGCAATTTTAGGGTACAGATGTAGTGTCTACGCCCAAAGAAAATGAAAAAAATAATAAGACAGTGCCATTCAGGCGAGTCGTTTCAGAAAAAGTAGAAGTGGATCCTAGACTTAAAGACAATTCATTCGAGGCCAAGGTAAATGCCCTAAAATTTAAAGAGCCAAGGCAACTCCATGTATTATTAATGAAGCACATGGCTAACTATTTTGGGCATTTACTTTTAACATTGCATTTCAAAGTAAAATACATAGCGTTGTCTTGGTGTTTAAATATTATCTCTCTATCAGGAGGGTGAAAATCAAGATGAAGAGAATGGTGAATCTGGAAACGGCGGATGGTCGAACCGGGGCCGGGGTG
>LQNK01001038.1:760035-786228 GCA_001586405.1 Phoebis sennae
GGGAGAGGTCGCGGTGGCCGCGGTGATAGGCACTCGTGGGGCGGCGGTGACAGAGGAGGCTTCAACAAAAATTTTAATGACAGAAAAAGCTTTGATGGCGGAGAAAACAAACAAAATAAAAAGATCGTTTTCGAAGATTAGGTAAGATTTTTAAATTAAAAATCCCTTAAAATGTATTTACTCAATAAGGAAACTACTTGCTTTCTACAAACACAAGAAAATGCTATAGTCAAAGTCATAATGTTTATTTTTAAATCAGCCTCCTTTGGGGCACTTTTAGATATAGTAATAGATGCTCTTGATTTGTACTACAAAACAAAATGTTGTTATACAAGATATTGTGGTCCTTAAATATTGCCATGATATTTTATCTTAAATCAACATACTTATAATTAATGCTTAAAATTAATTCCCTTTTGCTTGTTACAGAGTGGAGCGCGCGGATCATGGGGTGAGCGTGCTAATTTAGATTTGAAACATACACGTGGCAAGTCTTTTAAACATGAAAAAACGAAGAAAAAGCGAGGCGCCTATCGAGGCGGCGTTATTGATATGGGTGTACATTCTATAAAATTTGAAGATTAGTACGTTTTCATACAGCTTTGCACTTGCAAATAGTTCAAGTCATAATAGTATACATGCATTTAATTTTAGACTATTTTTCTGATAATTTTAAAAATATTATTTTAAACGATGTGAACTTACTTCCTTAGTATTTTTACAGATTACAATAATTTAAATTTGTATTAGGTATGAATTACCTAGATCTATGTATTTTGATTATCTTTTCCAGAAAGAAAACTGATTTAAATCTTTATAATAAATAGCGTAAATATTCTGTAAATATAATTTTAGTGTTAAGCTTTAACCACAGATGATTGGTTACGTTTGTACATAATAAGCCATTTAAATTAAAAAATATACATTTGTGTTATAATTTAGTTAAGTTGGTAAATTGATTAGACTAAGTACTGTGGCAAAGACCGCCTTTTGTAAGATTAATGTTACACATTTTATTTTAATAAAGAAGTATGAATGCCTAATATTTTGTTTTTTTAATGCTAGGGGTAATGCTTGCAACTGTTTTATTGTAAATCAAAACTTAATTTGAGTCTAGACAAAGAAGATAACTCGTCATACCGAGTTTTTTTGAAAAGAGCACAATATTATGTGTTGATATTCGTTTCATCGAATTTCGCGGTATGGATTATTACATGAAATTGTTGTTGCTAATTAGATCCAATAAAAAACACCTGGTGAAAGGAGGTATCTTATACACAAATTTTACACTAATTTAAAAGTATAAAAAATTAACTGAATCCGCCATTTGTAGCAACCAATGTACTCTGTGGAGTTGTGGACCACAGACTGTGGGCTACATCACAGATACCTAGCTGCTGAGACACATAATGACACATGCTATCATAATCTGTGGAGTGAAAATAAATAATAGAAATATGTCAAAGTCATAAGGAATTTCTGTCAAAAGTGAATAGTGATGCTCAATAATAAAAATTCAATCTAAATACAGTGAAGAGAAATAAATAATTCATTAGAAAAATAAATAAATAATGTACAATAACCATGTTCCGCCTTGGTAGGGAAGTTTTACGTATAAACCAGAGAACGTACAAAAATTTTGGGCATAAGAGGGAGCCCGAGCCTCGTTTCACAGTTCTTTGGCATGGATTTCTAACTTTTAGTTTCATTGGATTGGCAATCGAGTGGAAGAGGTACCTTTTGTCTATTTAATATATATTTCTTCTCATTAACAATTTTACTGTGTATGCTGTGGCTTTTAAATTTATACATTTATAAAACAGGAAATTTAAAAATTAAAATTATACTTTTTTATTACAGCCTGAAGTTAACCTATCTACACTATCTAACCTACCTACCTATCTAACCTATCACACATCTAGAGGAAATATTCGATTTTTTGTTTGTTTGTTTGAATTGAGTAGGCTCAAAAACTACTGGACCAATTTTAAAGAAACCATTGGAATCATACATTATCTCTGATGAACATATAACGTCATGCTAAGGTGAACAGCTAGTATAATATTGATGCCCATGCCTGAGATATATATTATTCCCAAGATCAATTTATATATTATTTTGTAGCATTCGACTATTTTTCTTATTTTATTATGTATGTGTATTCTATCAGGTTCAATAGTATTTCATATTACACAGTCTCTTCTGCCTGTTTCTTGAATTCCAATAAAAATTTACATAATATACATGTATGTTCTTTCAGAGTTTTATCATTTATATTTGGAGACGACCCTGAAATATCTGAACTGACCAGTCCTGTCCATTTAGACGCAATAGAAGAGAAAACAGATTAAAAATGCTGCTTTTGTACAGTTAGAATAAGTAGTGAATATGAATATAAAATTTAAAAATATTTTTTTTGGTTTTTAATATACTGAAACCATTCAGTGTGAGTTACTTGGCTTCTTGCTACTAATACTAATGAATGTTGTCTAAGATCCAAATTTGCGAAAATTGCATTATCAACACTTTTATGTGGAATTTTTAGATTATTGAGTATATAGGTTTTATTAATACAACCCTTAACACTCTACAGTATTCTTTTAAGTGTTTGTGACGTAAGTACACTATTGTTTACTACTTCTAACTATTGTTTTATTTGCTGACAAAACATTTTTCTGTATTGCATTGCAGTATAACTTTGCAATGTATTGTCATAACATGAGGAAACATCTTATTTATTCAATTTTGCTTAAATTTCTTGAACAGATTGTTTGAAATTAGTTGGATGCTACAATGGAGACAATTATATAGTAGATAGATTGGATTTGATCCTGAAACCCATTTAAAAAATTCAGCCTGTAAATTTAACTTTGCTTGTCAAATGTTTTATGTAGCATAGCAACATTGCTGGCTAGCGTTTCCACTCGTTCAGAAATTGGTAAATTTTAAATTGCATTTTTCGGGTATTTGATACATCAATCAAACATTTAAAAAAACTTGGGAATCAATCAGAGCCGTTACAAACACACAAAAGGATTCTAATAAAAATGGTATGTTTTTACAGTTAAAGAACACACCATTAAACTCAATAAACTATGTCATTAAATCATTCGCGAGCGTAGGCCGTTGCCTAGCTAACAACATCTAACACAAATCAAAAGGTCCTGACTCCTGACTAATTTATATGAACTTCAAACGATTGACTTGTTAGAAACGGACGATAACGAAATATTAGATATTAAAAGGAATTTAAAAACTGACTGTGCAGTTGGATATGATGGCATCTCTACGAAAATATAATAATGCGCTTCCTCTATCATACCTTCTATAATACACATAGGTAATGGAACCTCGCGTCTGGTATTTTTCCATCAATTCTTAAGACTGCATTTGTGACACCGGTAGAGACGGTGCTGAAAATTATAGCCACGTCCAAAATACTTGAAAAAGTAATTAATGAATTTGGATCTGATTAAGCCGTTCGACACGGTCTTGTCCCTACTCTTGTAAAGTTTCAACAGATAGGCATACGAGAGAAATCATTAGAACTTAACTAAAATACTACTTAACAAATAGAAGCCAGATAACAAAAATCGGAGACACTTTTAGCGAGAAGGAAGAAGTAAATTACGGAGTTCTTTAGGTCGGTGTCCTTGGACCGACACCGTTCTTGATATATGTGAACGACGTCTGCAATCTTTAGACTTTAGAGCATGGTAAAATCTTCTCGTATGCGGATGAAACTGCACTGTTTTTGACTGGAAACATAATCATTTATGTTGGTAACAATTTTGTAAGATCTCTTAGATGGAACTGGAAATAAGCTCAGAATTGCTAAATCTCGAAAGAATCTGATTTCTTTAGAGTGGTCCTTTTCCTGTTGTTAAATGCTTAACTTACTGTAAAAAGTAGATTAATGAATACACAAGTATGATTATAACGCCTTTGAGACATTGGTGACAATCACCGAATAGCTTATATGTACCTGTATAACTTCAAACTTCTTACATCAATAAAATAAAACCATACTTTTATGATAAAATACTTTATTTAAGCTCACATAATTATTATTAAATTGTTCTTAAGTATTAATTCTAACGGCAATATTATAAATCTAAATAAATAGTGTATAATTGTTGTAAAATAACATAATTATCAAAATCATTTTCCATCAACATACAAGACAATTTTAATAAAACAAAGATATAGTGATACATAATTGTACCCTTTTTCGAATAAGGTCAATACTCAATACATACTTAAGTTGGTATTACAATCAAATATTGGTGCACCATTTGTTTGGCTTATGCTGTTTACACACATTAAATAATAATTTATCAAATATTTTCCGCATGTTTCATTGCATATTTTTTATTTCTGTTAATGTTAGTTTATTAAAAAAAACATTCCGGAAGCTGTGTACAAAGCCTTAAGTAAAATTAAAGGAAACGATTTATCACAATATTGCGCGCAAAATTCAATAAAATGAAAGCACCTAGTTGTTAATCATACAATTATGTATTATTAAAAACATAGTATGCAAATTGTCAAAGCATATTTAATATTACGATTATTTACAATTATTAAAGGTATAATAATGTAAATCAGTAATGATTTTCGGAAAACATAATAATAAGTATTTTATGATCCAAAATTTTTGACTAGTATACTTTACCTACAAACAATTTGATTAGATGAAAATTTCATCTAAACCGTTGCGTTATTTTTATTGCCGTGGCAATTTTGTTTTATATATTGGTATACAAGATTATATACAATTAAAAATAAACATAAGATTGCAGCATGATAATGCATTGGCAGATTATATATAGTGCTTAATACTCCCGGATTCCGTTTGTCGACACTGTTTATTTTAGACTCTATTTCAAACATTTTTTTACCAAAATCAGGTTTTGCAGATGTCCTACATATGTCTTCGCCTTGATAGTCTCTCTTACTTGTTGTTTCAATATTTTGAATTTTCTCTTCAAAAATTTCTTCCCTATGATTTTCTGTCTCTCTTTCAACCTCACGATAAATAATAGAATCTTTATCCGTAGTTTCACAAAATCTATTTAGAGATTCTTCTAAGTAACTGTCTATATTTGACAATTTTATAGGCACTTCAGTATTCGTTAGAGGACTGTGTTCGCGTTGGATTGACTTAAATTCATTCATATTTGATTCACGTTCCATTACCTTGTCGTCTCTTGGTTGCAAAAACATCTCTTTACACAATGTGTTTACGATTTGGTAGCTTGTAAGGTCATCGTAATCATTTTTTAAATAATTGATTGGAGTTAGCGATCTGTTTTTATAAAAAGGCGAAAGGCGTGGAATCGTATCAATTTCTGGTGGAACGGGGGTGAATTTCACTTTAATAACGTCCTCGTTTATTATTGTTTCAGTTTTAGTTATATCGTCTATAATAGCTTTGTTGCCGTCAGGTCCGATGCTCTCGGAAATACTTGGTGAATCTGTGATATCGTGTTTGGTAGTGCTGTGAACATGATCTACAGTTACTTTGCTCAATAATTTCCCATCTGTACTTCTTATATCGGAAAACAGCCCTCCATCAAAGTGGAGGGGCGTTTCCAATTTCCTGGTTCTCTGTGGAGGACCAGCATTCAAAGATGGTATAGACGGCGAAAGAGAGACTGGGCGAAATGTTACGGTCGAATAAACAGTATCAGAGTTATAAATAATTTTTGGTGGACTTTTAACGGGCGTGAATCTTACAGAAAGGTCGTCCTCCCTTGGCGAAGAAACTCTGTCCCTCGAGATTCTTTTTGCACACCTATAACGAAAAACAAATAATTTAAGTATTACTAATAAATACTATATAGCGTTAAAGTAAAAAATATAATTCATTTTTTCAATTGTAAATAGTATAAAATAAAAATTATATAAAATATATATATAGTACATTAAATCATACTGTACAAGAATCAACAACACTACATATAATAGCCAAAACATTTTGTTCTCCCAATAAAACTCTTCAATAAAACATTCACACTTACGGTAAATAGCAATCTCAGGCATAAACCACTAAAACTACATCTACAACTACTTAATCACAAAAAACCCTTCTGGTGTCTATAGAAGGTGTGTTTATTCATTTTTACAAACTTGTGTTAATTTCACAAGGATATATATACTTCACACATTAGTTGGGAATATAACACTGAATGGCCGCGTATGACGAGCTGTGTGTAAAAATGACTTATAAGGCCTGTAAAGCTCTTTGAATATTATGTTTTCCTAAACAAAAAAGTGTTCTTTATTGAATATGAATGAAAGGTGTAAGTTATTCCACAAAAATCGAGACAAATATTAGGATAACGCGGAAAAATAAGGGAGTTATATTAGACAATGCTGAATTCACGACAAAATACTGTTTTGACTATTTTATGTCTGGTGTACGATATTTTTTTTTAGTTTCATATTTTATATTACGTTATAGTTGTTGGGGCCAATAATTACTGAATTGCATGTATTGTTTTAGTAGGGCTCTCATCATACGCACCGTGCAGTTGAAGCACTGACTGTGGTAGTTATTGTTGAGCGCCTCGACCCACCTGTCGCCCGCCTCCACGGGGAAGCCGCAAGCGAAACATTTAGTTGTAAATAACTCGTTCCAGTCTAAAAAATAAATCATAACGTGAGTTATTTTAAAAGATACTTCGCTTCGATCGTTTCCTGTTATTCAATTTACTTACCTGCTTCGCAGTAGGGTAGACCGTCTTCTAAGAAGAACGGATTATTTCCAAAGAGCTTGCCGCAGTATACGCAGGCGAAACACTCGGGGTGGAAGTGCTTTCCAATAGCATTAAGGCAGTCCTGGGAAAACCAAGCAAAAGTTACGGTCAGAAATTCTATTGTGGGCAATTGTTTAATTTCGGCCTTTAATTTACATACCTCCTTGATTTTAGCATGGCATTTGTCGCACGATGGCGCAATATATTGTTCAAAGCAGAACTCGCAATACAGTTGACCATTTTCTTCCACAAAACCGATATCTTGTAACGGACGACGGCACGTAGCGTTGACGCAAATGAAGTGCTCCGGACACCATATGCGTCCCAAGGCCGTTATAAACGGACCCCTGACACAAAATAAGAAATATAAGTTTAGTTTTGACTCATTAGGGATAATTGTAAATTTAAATGAAATAATTATAATAAACATGCAAGTATTTGCGTGACACAATCAAACTATACAAATCATCATGCTTACTATCATGCCAATTACTTTAGTTAAGTATGTGTTTAGTGTATCGGGATTGTAAATTGAAGAGATAAGAAATATGTGGTTACCTGGTAATAGCTTTATCACATACATGACATATGTAATGTCCGTCAGCAACATCGGTTGAGGTCATGGTGCTTAATGGCCTTGCGATGATGTGAGAATCTCTCCTGCCATCATTTTTTTTAATGTTCTTCTTCTCTCGGCGTCTTACAACGGTTTCCTCAGTATTATCCTTACTGGAACTCATTCGATTCAAATAATCGTCGTTATTAATACTCTGTCCGTTCAATGTATCATTTTCATTCTTGGTATGTTTATAAGTGTATAGTGTATTATCATATAAATTACCCGGCAAGCTCTGCGGTTCGTCAGATCCTTCTGAAGTTTTGTCTTTACCGTTTTCGATTGAAACGATTTTGTTGTTTATTTTGTGGCCACTTTTATGGTTATTAATATTTGTATCATCATTCTTGTATGATATATAACTATTGTCTAATGAAACATTTGTATCGTTAATGGCATCACTCCTTTCAAAAAGTTTTCTTTTGTTCATTGTGTTCGAAAAATTTGTATCAATTTTTGAATCGTGTTTATTATTCTCATACGGGGTTTCATGTAAAAAGGGAGATTTATTGTAACTAGTTTTTTGTTGCAAGTTATTCATATAAGAGTTATCCAATTTATCTCGTTTAGATTCTTCACAGCTTGGATACGTGTTTCCATTTATAACTTTTTCGGGTGGAGTCAAATCCTTTGTTATTGGCAGTAGCACAGTATCATCGGATAAAATTGAATTATTGATCGTGCTGCGGTTATGGAAAACGGGAATGGGTGTTGTAGGTAGTGGTGGAGGAAGAGGGGCATCACCGTTTAAATTGTTAGCTTGGCTTGCCTTTAGCGCATTTAATAAAGGAATGTTTATTTCAGCTTGTTTAAATATTCTGTCTGCTGTTTTTGTTGCTGGTCGTTTAAGAGTATTATCCCGGCTGTTTTCTCCAGAAGATGTATTTTCTGAATTTAAAGGATGATTAGTCACTATCGTGTCTTGTATTCTATCGGCCATGGACTGTATATGATCAGCTGGTTTTATTTTTCTTTGGATACCGATTTCATAGCCGTTTAATGCCATTTTTGCCATTTTTCTTATTAGTCGCTCTTCAGCAGGACTTTTGAATTCCATTTTATGTGCATTAGGAGTGTTTTGTGTTTCGTTAACTGTTAGAAAATAAAACATCAATTTAAACAACACGCATTAATAAAGCTAAAACATTGGTTAATAGTTAAAAAAACAATATACATATCACAAAAACGATAAAAGATCTCATTCACGATGGATTAAGTTTTCCTGTATCTACTTGAACATGCAACACACAATTCAATAGCTTCAAACCTAGCCTATACAACTATTCACCTAATATTCCCGTTGCAAGAAGCGCATAGAGGAACGCGAGAGCCAGGTAACACAGCTTTGTTCAAAACTCCCCTCCCTCGTTTAGGAGCCGATGACATGCCAAATGTTTTGCCACGAGCGGCAGCCCCTACACTGGAACCTGTTGACGGGGGAGGATCACACACTGGACCACGGTTAGCACCAGAAATAGAAGGACTCATTTCAAACGCTGTTTTATGAGTTTGTCTAGTGGTATCCACATTTTCATTAGTAAGATTAGAAGAAAAACTTTGTGTAGTAGTAGGTACAAAACTCATGGTAGAAGAAGGTTTTTGAGAGTTAATAGCAGATGGACGAATAAAAGCTTCAATAGGTTGATATGAATCAGAAGACGATGAAGCACCTTTTTTAATTTCTATCATTTTAGCAGACTGTATTTGTTCATATTCTTCAAATGTTTTCTTTGTTGTTTGTACCGTGGTATTACCGTATTCAGCTACATTTTGTGTCTCCATCTGTCTCTGTCCAAAATTCTGATTCATCATACTATCTTTTTTTATAGACATATTTCCTTCTTTGTAATTCTCAGATTGGCGTTCAATATTTGACCGTCTTTCTTCTTTTACTATCGGACGTGAATTGGTCTGGGCCAAATTAAATTCTTGTTGAAATGTTGATGGAAGTTGGTGTGAAAAAGGCTGGTTTTGATTTAAGTAAGATTGAGGGGCACGGTCTTTTATACGAGGTGCTTGAGCTTTAAATGTTGGACCCTGAGAAGGTGTTCGAGGTCTTGGCTTAGGAGTTGGTGTACGACTTCCTTCGCCACCCGAGGGTTGATAAACATAACTTTCAGGTGCATAATGTTCCACAGTAGCTAAATTCATTTGATAATGTGGTATAATAGGCGCAGGTTTATTTATAAGGCTTGGAGTTGAAGGACGACTTCGAGGTGGTGATCCTCGTAAAACATTTTCATCTGAAACAGGTTGAGAAGTCATAGAAATATGACTGATATTATGTTCTAAATTGGATGGATCTTTCGCTGAAGTCTTGGTCTGAGATATTTTGGGGTGCAATGGAGAGGGCACAATTAAAGATGGAGATGTTGAACATATATTGGGAGTGTTGCTCACAGGATTTTCTACAGGTATAAATGATTCCTGAAGATTAGTACAAACCGTGATTGGTTCAGATATTTGTTGGGATTTATGTACTTCTTTATTATTTGTAGAAGAGGATATACATTGTACTCCTGAATTTAAGTGGGTGGTAGATGAAATTGTTTCTTGTTTATCTAAATGTTCAAAATAACTTTGTGTAGATTTAACTGATGACACTCCACATGTACTTATACTAGTCGTAAATGCAGAGTGTTCTGAATTTGTAGATAAATGATTTGAATTCACGTTTATAATATCATTATTTTGAACAAAATTTAACGGCTTGGAGTTTGAATATTTACCTACAGGTTTAAATGCAGATACTTGAGTAGTCGATTGAAAATTGCTACTAACATTATGCACATTTGAGTTGATAGATGTGTTAAACGACTGTTTCATATCAGAATGATAAATATCATCCTTATTTGAGGGCTCTGCAGAATTACCTATTTTATCAAAAGGAGATATGGATAAAGTAGCGTCACTTAAAATGTCTTCATTAACGGTACAAATATTTTTTACTGGAATAAATGGTTTTTCGGGAATTGTTGTTAATGCATTAACAACATAATGCATAGGTGACAAGGTAGGCATAGAACCCTTTAAAACATCTGACGTTAATAGTGGTTCCATTTCTTTAGTGCTTGAAACGTGCTTTCCTTTATTCGAAGTTTTTCCGGTTTTGGTTGGAGATTTAGGTGCGTTGTTTAATGATTGTGTTTGATTAAGGGTTGGATTTAGTGTAGTTTGTGGATTATAATGAGGTGTTTTAAATTGTTGAAACGCATTAGCCTCATGGGTTGTTTGCGTGTGTGTATTTTGATTTGTAATTCTTTTTATAGTGTTAAAGTTATTAGTAGTACACTCAGTGGACTGTTTTGTTGTTACATCGTTACCTTTGTTGATGTCTCGTAAATTCACGTTTTGGTGGTTTTCGTTCATTGTGTTTTCTTGAGGATTTACAAAAGTATTTATTGTATCAGTAAAATTTGTACTTAAATGGTTTTTTATGTTTTGAGTATTTGAAAATTGTATGGATTGCGCATCGTATTTTGTTCCTTTTACTTCTTCGATATTGCTTTCTTTAGATTGCATCAGTTCGGAATTAGTGATAGCCGAAGACGGTTTAAAATTTTCATTTTGTTTTAAATTCATATCTGTGATTTCATGCATTGATTTCTGGTAATCCATGCGTGAGCTGCCGTCGAGGGTGGGAATGAACGATAAGCCCGGTGCCTGTGACTGATAGAGAACATAGCTCTGTTCTTCCGATGTAGCTTGTTCAAATGATTGGACGGTGCAATTAGATATTTCTTGCGTCAACTGAGATTGTTCGCTTTGTACGGATGATTTAGAGAATGAGGAGGCTGTGGTAGCAGCAGACGTTGAAGCAGATGAAAATGAAACGGAAGAAGAAAATGCTGTTTCTTGTGATGTTGAAATAAATTGGTCACCTGATGAGATTTGCTCTTTAGCTACTTTTGATTCTGCAGTAGCCTTCCTTGACATCGTTTCCGAGGAAACAGTTGATTCCCCTATAAATTTACTTGGGAAATTTTCAGAAGAGTTTGGCAAAGGTGTTTCGTCTTCTGGAGGGTTCGGTGGGGGCCACACAATGCTTTTTACATTTTTGGCTGTTAGCGTGTTATCGATAGCAAATGTTAAGAATGGAGGGAGGGAAAAAATAATAAAATAAACATTAGTTCAACTTATAAAAATATACTACGTTCTCTTAAATACGAAGAAAGCTAAAAGAATAACGTAAGACTTATAAAAGCATGACTGTTATTGAATTATGCTTAGAATTAAAAATTTTGCATTACAATGGGAGAAAGTGACATTATTTTTAAGCTGTGCCTGGCGAGTGGCGTTGCGTTCCGCGTAGAGCGCTTTCATAATGTATTTACACCCTGTTGCTATGTGAAGCTGTGTTGCGGTTATTAATGCTCTCTATTTATATTATTACCTTTAAACATTGAAACAGGTGCCTCTGTCAAAAATAAACCAAATTTAATACACCTTATATTTTTGTCATGTTTATAACATTATATCCCAAATACATCAATTCTTTTTCCGGATTAAATATACAATGGTAAGTTAATGAAGTTAATCCAAGATTACCATAATAACTTTATTTAAAAGGTTATTAAAATAGCAAATACAAACGATAACGACGCTAAAAATAAAAATCATTAGAATAATATTTATTTGGGAATTTAAAACAAACGTATTAAAAAACAATTGCGTTTTAAAATGATAATTATTGTAAAAAGACAGACGAAGAGACGAACGGATTAAAATATAATTTATTTTTTTATAACAATTATTTTGTAAAGAAAACCCCTTTACCTTCAATTTTTGAAAAGTTGCATACTCAAACGATCTTTACATTGGATAATAATATGTATGAAACATCCTACCTCAAGGTGTTTGTGGGAATCTATTTTGAGATCTAGATGCTTTGAGTTGTAAAAATATATGATAGAATATACCATTTATAAAAATAATGTAGACAGTTAGGATAGATAGAACGTGTTACGCTGAGTTTAGTATATCGGAGACGAGACATCATTTGAGTTTAACGACGTCTTTCTTTCTGGCCGAAATAAATAAATAATACCTGTCTACATTATTTTATAAATTTGTTGTTAGAGCGAAATCTAAAACTAGGCTTATTCGGCACGAGAGGAAATGGCCTAGTTTTACTTTCGGTCCTAATCTTCATCAGCTGAAAAATGTTCAATGAAAGTGTCTAAACGGCAAAAGTGACCCTCTTACTCGGTGCGAAGGGTGCGGAGATGGGCGCAGCGGGAGCGGGGGCGGGCGCGGGCGCGGGGGCGGCCACGGGCCGCGCGGGCGACATCGGCGCCGAGCGCGGCGACAGCGACGGCGAGTACGCCGACCCTATCGACGAACCGAACGGCTTCGGCCCGGACAGGTTGCTCGATGGCTGTAACAGATCATGTTCGTCTCATGTTGGTTGCCTTTTTTATTTGACATGTATAAACTTTATCAATTGTTCAATTCAATAATTACATATTGGCATGCTTAATTTTAAGCGAAACGTGATGAACGACTCTCAAATGCCATCCTTTTGACCCGTTTATTTTTATTTTCAATAAAATCCTAATTTGATCTCCTTACAATTAAGCTACCCGGAGACGGTTCATTTTCTTTTCCTTTCAGGTATAACCGTTTTCCGATACTCGTATTTTAATGTTTCCATGAACAAAATAGAGCATGAGACCTCAGTGTTGAACAACGCCGTGATATGATATAGAGTAAGAATGTAGTGTTACTCACATGATGAAAAATAATTTAACTTAATTTAAATAAAGCGCTTTTTTTCCAACAAAATATCGCACGCAACAATATTATTCGTACTGATTGGTATTTGAACTGATACTCTATATTTCTATAATCGTTACAGAATTTAAATATTTTAGTAAAAAATTATTCTTTGTTATATCATAGTGAATGTCACATAGGTAAAAAAATTCAGCTAGTTCTACCGTTTTAAAATAACTTTTAATTATACTCAACTGCAAACATTTCAATTTTAAACACTTATGTACGTATCTGTGTCCCACTCAGTGTTTACTCTTTAGTGGTTTAATAAGCACTACTTTATCGATGATCAATCAAAGATATTATTTTCACTTCGATATCAAGGTCGGATATAACATTCTCGAACTGCAATTCCAACAGCAGTGCCAAAATGATGTCACTGTTACACGTTTCAGGATATATTTATAAAATATACTGATAAAAATAGCAAAATTAGACTTTAACCTCTGAGTATTATGGGTGATTGGCATATTAATAGAATACATTAAATTTATTAATAGCATAAGTGTTACTTAAATAACTCACGCTAAATAATGACGAAGAACCATTGGTGTAATTTCCAGTTGACAGCGGAGGAAGTGGCGTCGAGTATGAGTTTGTGGGGATACGTCCACCACTGTAAAAGAATAATAAAATACACACTATAAAAGATAAACATAACGAAATTGATTCCTGTAGAAGAGCTTTTACTTAAACGCATTAAAAAAATGTGTATAGAAAAATTCTACAAACATGATCTTAAAGATGGACAATGGTCTATCCAAAAAAAAAATTGCCACTGCGAGCGACCAAAACAACTAATATCTTTTTTTTTATTTTAGACGTCATGTCGATATATATGGATAGGCTAATGAGAGTAGGAATACAGAATCTAGTCTCCAAATTTAAAATGACTGAATAAATTCTTAAGACTTACGGTGGCACAGTGACGGGCTCCAAGTTGGGCGCCGGCGGGTTCTGGCGCGCCACCAGCTTGGCGTGGATGTCGCAGTACAGCTTGCCGTTCAGGTTGTAGTAGCCCTGGTTCTTCAGCGACGAACCGCACGTCGAGCACTTGAAGCACTCCACGTGCAAGTTTTTGTCCTTTATACGCACGAACACGCCACTATAGAATGGATTTAATAATAAATATTTATAAAATCAGTCCCTAATCAGTCAATTTCACGTGGATATGTCGTATTTATACAACTTGTCGATACAAAACAAATGTTTTATCTGAAACATGGAGTCATATGACAATTTTTGAATCGATCAATATGAAACAGTGCAAATGTATTCTAAATGCACGATACTGTTTATAAGCTACAATTTGCAAATATTTCTTTATCTAGTTACCATATGCGATATTCTGTCTTTATCTGGCATTAAGCAAATCATATCAATGATACTATGACAATTAATTTGCAGGACTACAATATTTTATTCTTACTACATAACATAATATCATGCTATTCAAATAAATGATTCGTGCACCAGTCTACCAGGCGAGTTATGCGTAGTCTACACGTTGCGGCCTATTGACATCATGCCAAGTGAACATACTTCACATCTATATGACTTACATGTATATGCCAATCGACAACATGAGTTATTAAAGTGATGTATCATGTGTGTACACATATCTGTGAGTTATGATTATAAAATATGATAATGAACAATTAACGATAGACCAACAATAGACATGGTGAATATACATGAAGGTGACCGAGTTATTCCGGTTTACGGCGCCTTTAACGTACATTTAAAATCATAAAGACGCCGTATATCCGACACATTTCACATTTATGCCTTTAACACACAGACTAAACGAGCCATTTACCGTTTTACATGACAAACCATTCGAGAGTCATTTACGACTATTAAATCATATTTCGAACACCGCCGTAGTGTGTGTGAAAAAGACACGTCAACTACTCGTACCACATTGAAACTAATGCACATTTCGACACGGGCGCAAAAACGTCAGGCATTCCGGGCTCATCTTACACAATTTGGCCGTTACAGTCGGAGCAATACGGCGCGTCGTGGACGACGGGCAGGGCGTTCGAGAGCGGCTGCGGGTGCGCCGGCGCGCCCAGCGCCACGCGCCCGTCCGCCAGCACGCGGTGGCTGCCCACCGGGATGCTGGGCCGGTGCGGCGGCTCGGGCGCCAGGCGCGACGGCGACGCCGCGTACGGCCTCGAGCAGCGGGACAAGGATCGCCCGCGTTGCGCCTGAGAGTGAGGCGGCGCGCTGGGCACGCGGCCGGGGGCGTGCGGCGGCCGCGCCACACCGCTCGGGGCTCCGGCGCGAGTCACGCTTGCACGTGAATAAAACGTGTTCGACTTCTCTGCCGACCCCAATTATCATTAAAACACTTCAGCCACACCAGATCTTTTCTGAGGATTTCGTTCAGGATGCGATGGGGCAATTTATTAGGTTGGTTAGTGATTATTGTTATACTTAATTCATAGGCTGAGTAAACTTTTACGTCGCTGTGAAGGATGCTAATCGTCGACGTTAAACACGGTACACTGATAAGTAAACACACATAAAGGTTTTATCTAGCGATCGATTTCTACCGAGCCGAAAGGAGCCCTAAGACTGGAATGCACCGAAACGTTTGCGGCCGTGTCGAACGCGGAGGTTCGACTTACGTAATGAGGCGCTCGCACTCCTCACAGATGTTCTGTCCGACGGGCAGGCCGCCGGTGTTGGGCGGAGCGTCGGGCTTGCTGACGGGCGCGGCCACGTGCCTCAACCCGCTCACGGGCGGCGTCGGGGCGGACGGCGCTTCAGCTTTACATCAATTTTGATTCTTATTAACTTTATGCCAATTTCAGCGATATTATTATCACATTGTTTAAATAAATAATAATGGAAACTTCATTTATTCTCTTAACCAAACATAGGTAGGTAGTATAGTGAAGTAAAAAAAAATTACACTGAACCCATGTCAAGAGACAAGCTTAACATAGTTTTAGGAAAAATCTGTATTACAAGTTACCAGGGTTCCATTTCATTCCATCCAGTAAAACGGATACAGTGAATTGAACTTGATGATAACTACATACGAAATGTAAAGTTTTTAAAAATTTGCCACAATAATTAATTTTAATTGTAAAACAATCCCACGAGAAAGTAAACTAAAATTTTCGTCCAATGCGGCATGGCTCTGTTTAAATACGAAATTTTCTTAAGAAAATTTTCTTTTCTTGAAAAGTAAAGGAAGGTTGTTATTTTGATATTAATAAAGACTGGTTTTGTTTTACCTGGTTCGGGGTCGTTTTGTTCCTCTTGCAGAACTTTGAAAACTGCGCTTTTCTCGGCGTCATAGGTTTTCTCGTTTTTCTTGAAGTTTACTCTGTTATAATTTACACCAAACCAATATTAAGTAAGAATAGCACAAAATATAACTTCATAGACAGAAAATAATGTTGACTTTGTTTTATCTTAGGGTAGATACCCAATAATATATCGATGGAAACAAATTTCATTTGAAAGAGACTATTCTCTAAAAGTGTACAACACAGGGACTTTTTGTGTGGACATTAGTGTATCTAAATTCTAATTTAAAATGAAATACTTGCCCAAGTACGCCTCCAGCCAAAACTTCAGTTTGAGCCGAGAGTGTTTCGGCGATAGTTTTATCGCTGTACATGTTGACCGGCGTGTTGTATTGCTTGTTCACGATACCCTTCATAGAGTCGCTGCCGTTCATCTAAAGAAATATTCACATTAAAATAACATAGTTGTGGATGGATATATGGAAAACACTCATTAAATTAAATCAAAGCTGATAATCTAACAAAGCCACAATTGGATTAAATACAATGAAATAGTATATCTATTTTTATCGACGCTTATAAATTATTTCAACATATATATGTTTATAGTTTCACAGTCAGGTATGAAAAATATATTCTATTTATATTATTTACAAGCAAATTTAAAATACAATTCTCTTCTTGATGAGAAAACCAACCATACAAATCAAACACTTATACTAACATAACCAAAAGGTTTAGCGACGCTGTTATGTCCAGAGCCGAACGCGCGCGAGGGCTGTGGGTTCGCCTTCAAGGAGGTGTTGGTGACAGGCATGGGGCTGGCACCCAGCGGCCGGGAGCCGGGCCGCGGCAGGCTGCCGGTCGGAGTCACGGACGGCTTCCAGGTACCGCCGCCACTGAAACAGACGAAAATATACTATTCATCAAATATATACAAACATCTCTTAAATGTGAAGTATCAACTATTTATTATAAAGACAAACCCTACGAATGTAGGGTCTGTGAGCTGTGACTGTGAATGACTGAGGAATCTCAGTGACGAAAGTCTGATGTTTGAACCATAACAAGCTTTGCAATATTGCATATTGGAAAATTTATATTTGACAGGCGTGCCACTGGTTATAAATAAGAAGAGGATAAATTGGATATACGAGTATATAATGTTGTATAAGATTATAAACACCTAATTTTATTCAATTATTAGATACTTCATTAAGTTAAACATGCCTACGGAAGGTAACTAAGGTAGTATTGTAGTTAACAATTGTATGTTATAATGAAAAAAAAATATTTACATCGCTAAATTTAAAATTCACGTAATGAATTGTTTCATGATCGCATTAGAATTTGCTTCACATTAGTAATTTTCTGAACAATCGTGTACCATTCCTATAAATAGCCTAATAGTAAAACAATGTTTTTTACAAGTCTTCCATTACGCAAGTGCCTTGCATAATGAAGATAAGCAGCTGGCTACCATATAAGTAGCATTCAGTAATGTAAATAAATACGAATGCATCTTGAATGTCAATATCGTTAATGTTATTTAATGCGATGCGGCGGAAGCTGGGCGCCACCTTCAGAAGGTTGGTACAACCGCAATTAGGTACCTTTTTATGCCGACTTTGGAATATATTGTTTCAATCAAGAATTGTGCAGACAATTAAGACCCTTTTAGCGTTTAGATAATACCATGTTAAACGCGGTGTTATTCTATTTGCAACAACTATATGTCTAAAGACATCCGGTCTACACTCTACATAACGTAGAGTTCTGCGTAGCATGTAGTTAGAGTAGGTGCCTATATCTATTATTTTAGATGTGCAAAAACAAACAAGTTTTAATTGAATGAAATAGATTGAATTTTGTTATAACGAACTGCGTGACAATCTACAAAATGCGTTGGCTAAAATATGGTAAGTAATGTAAATCTTGCTTTTGAACGCGATTTTATACATATTATGCGCGTGAAAGTATAAGTAATAAGTATATCATACAAAATTATAAATTGTAATCTATGTGTTATTCTAATGTATAAACCATAGTGTAAAATTTCTCCAGTAGTAATTTTTTCCTAATAAAGTAACAACATGCAACCTTCCTCGCACACCTTAACATTTATAGTATCAGGAAAGATGCGTACCGCTGAACAGTAAGTTCCAACATGGGTCCCGCAGCCCGGATCGTATCCTGCGCCTCTTGGTGACGAAGCGCGTATACTTCAGTGTTGTTGACGCGAATCAGCGCGTCGCCAGCCTGCAAGCCCGCTCGCTCGGCCGCGCTGCCTCCATTGACCTGAAATTAATATTATGATGAGTTATTCTAAAGTATATTATATAAAGCTACTCTAGCCAACTACTCTAGCACGACTTAAAAATGTACAAAATACTTTTGTACCTCCTAGGATAAAATTTCGAAATATTATTTGTCATGGATTCACACCATTCCTTATGCCTCCTTATTTTATAATGTGTGTAAATGTGTTGGAAAGTGTTTTCCATCAATACTTTTAAAGTTACATACGAGTAATACTGGTTTAATTTTCGTATTATTTTATGATTTGCTATATTTATATTCTAATGTGACATATATAACAGCTATTAACTACGATTTCCACAGCCGTTACCTAGATCTGAAATAAATAAAGTCAAGGTCGAAAACGTATTTTTGTTTATCTCAAGACTATTTCTAAACCTATATCTAAATGTATGTCGTTTAACCTTATGAATCACCCAACGAGGGCAGACTTAATCTATTACGAACCTTAACATTGAATGTACTTACGCATATAAAATAATATACAACATATATCGTATAAAACGATGGCATACTGTATACATATAAATGTATATAATAGTATAATATATCTGTATGAATAAAATGGCTTATCTATCCTTAAAAACCTCACTATATTATCTTTGGCAGCACATTGTGATTAATCGTAACGAACGCTAATCATAATGGGTGGCATTTGTTTGTACCATCTGATAAAACATTATCTACTATCAAGTTTGACCACCTATCTCATGAGCTCTCGTATTTACCGTCGCCGCTAATGATTTGCTCAGGACGATGCAATTTTATGGGACAATATAATGTTACCTTTAAAATATTTAAAAATGTGTGACCGGATCTATCTGTTTTCCCCGTTCCCATGGGATTTGATCAAAATTCTTTCTTAGCGGATGCTTACGTCATAATATCTACCTGCATGCCAAATTTCAGCCTGATCCGTCCTGCGGTTTGGGCTGTGCGTTGATAGATCACTGTCAGTCAGTCACCTTTGAGTTTTATATAATATGCGACATTTACTGGGCACGTGAAAGTCCTACGCGGTCAACTACAGGAGGCAGCTGTTTGTTAAATGCTTTGAATTCCTAGAGTTTTTTGTCGGACATTTTTAGTTAGAAGGTCACTCAGATGTGTCGAATTTTTAAAATATTGAAGTTAAAACCTAAATCAACGAAATTGCGTCAATAGTGTATATTTATACACAAACCTAAAGTTCACTAGGTCTGTTTAAAAATATGTTTACTATATTATAGTCATTAAAAATATATGAGGCCAGCACTCAAGACAGAATATTACGAAGGTTCGCGTAATCGCTTAAAAAATTAAACCGCCTTGGTTTAATAACGAAGTCTAGGGTACGTGGACCGGTTATATTCTAGGCTAAACAAGTATTTTTTGCAAGAATGCAATGAAGTCTGGAATGTGGGGAGGGCGCGGAAGGAAACGCCAGTGACGTCACTGAAACCAGCCAAGCGTCTTGTCTACACTGCACGTGTGTTAACTTTAAAAAATATATATCGTATTAAGACCAATTAAAGCAAGTTTGCAATTAAGGATCAACGTCGGGTAGGTTCATACAAACAGATGTTATGAAACACTATGACATCAATGAGATAAAATCCTTTTTAGGATAAAGGTCGCCTTTAGATCATAAAAGTGTGTCAGTACGCCATCTATATTTTATGACAAAGGTCAGGACTATCCTTATAGATAAACCGCTGCTCAAAAAAAATTGAGCCTGCCAACTCGGAGACCTAGTCAGCTTAGACAGAAAAGCATTCTAATATGTGTTTATTCTTGAATTTAATTTGGCCTTAACTTCAACGAATTTTACGTATTCCCATTACCTACACCGTTAAAAATGAATGATACAAATAATAATATTTGTTTCAAAATTTAATAGCACTTGACCTCATGACTTAAAGCTCTAATAAATGAATATGTACGTCTTTGTAAGAGCGTATAAACGTTTCCGTTACATTATAATGGGTTGATAACTTAAAAAACTTTTTATGGCAAAACTTACTTAACCACTCCAAGCAGTAAAAATAATGCACACTCACTTTAAATCCGTTAAGCACCGAGTTTTGGTATCAAAATAGGTATTGAGTATTGACTGACGCGTATTGTACCTTTATCAATACATGTTATCGGAGAACTAAAGCTTGCGTCATTGCTTTTCATACTTTTATTCTCGACCCCACCAAAATATCAGGTGTGAGTAAAAATTTTAATTTACCAACTAGCCATGCTTTTCCAGACATTGATATTGACCCCGTAAGTAAATTTTGTCAAAGAATAGCTTACACTGCCGAATGTAGAGTCGCTTTCATTTTTTTTAAATAATTGTTTTTTTATTACCAATACAAAAAGTACCTACTAACTACAAAAAAATCAAATGATATAAGTGTCTGTTGTTTAAATCATGATTCTCGAATTAATTCATTTTGAAGTCATTCTAATGACCTAGAGAAGCGAATCAATGTTCTCGGACGCTGCTTTGACTCATCGGTCGTGATGCAGATAACAGTTTACGCTTAATAAATAATTAATTGCTGCAGTTTTACCACGGTTTAAATAACTTGTCCTTCCATTGTTACTTTATGTAAATCTTCAATGGTCATGAAACTAGTGATAGTAATAATTTTGTATGGAAAATTTTGTATTACTTAAATTCAAACATCGGAATAAAACTGTCGTTTTCATATATGTTATTCTATGGCAATGCCCTTAGTGGCTCTGAGCACGCGCATGCCATATATGGCAGCAGAAATACAAGAACTGGAGATTAATGCAGTCCCGCCCGCCGTGCGAGGTCATACCATATTATATTTTCTTTATTGTTTATTTCTTTCAAAATATAGCGCCTGAGCACACGCGTTGCCTTATTTAACCTACGAACATAATATCCACAACAATAACACAGCTGCAATGAAGGACTCGGACATTGATATGATTTAATATAATCTAAGGTTCAACTTACACGAATATACATAGTTATATTACAGGATTTTATGGTTATGTTATGGATATTGATAATAATATAATATAACTATGTATATATTTTATACATAGTTATATTATTTTATTATTTATATCCTTCCGTATCATCTTATTATAATGTGTGGGCATTAAGCGCAATATTCGAATATATTATACATATATATTATCATACATTCCATTTAAATATTATCTTAAACGATAATTTCCAAACTTCTTTTAAATCACCGAATTTCAGAAATATACATGCAAATAATATAGAACCTTGAATCTTTAATCTTAATTGTTATTCTATGCATGGGTATTTAATTAAACGTTGCAGAAATACTATCTATTTCAATATTTATAGGCAAATATGTACAAGTTTTGTTTTTAATAAAAAACAAATGGTATTTAAGTATAATTACTACAGACAATGACATGACAATTTTGAGGAAAGTCGACACATTCATACTTTTTTCAACTTTCAACATACTTACTTACATAATGAGATTTTTATGTTCAACGCATTAGTCTTATTTCCTCTTAGTAAATCGTCAATAAGGAAACACGGAATTAAGTAAATGCTTAAGTATACAAGTATTTTAACGTTTCATAATGATAATATTATAATGGACCGTATTCATCTTACGAAATGCATTCATGCAGGCTTCAAGGTTACATTATCTATAATCCAGACTAAAAAGAAAATACCAGTGGCGATAATCCATAGAACGCTGTCGCCGCACGGTGTTCTAATTTCAAAACAAATCCCTGCCAGTACGTGACTCAGATTGTGTTCGAAGTCCGAATCTACAAAACCCGACCAGTTATGCAACCGGAGACTCCAACTCTAGCCTTACCATAACGAAATAACTAATAACAGTAAGATTGTTAGCTCACACACCCTCTTGACGTAAATAGTTTTGGCCTCTGATGAAATCGTACCAATTTCTTTGTGTTGAATACATTATTGATACATAATTAAGATTAATTATAAATTTGGCCTTACTATCGAAGAAATGCGTCTTTGTCTTAAGATACCTATATGCTATCCTATTATTGTAAAGATGTTAAATAAAATAGCATAATCAAAAATTTAATTTTAACTCAATGCGATATAATTTAAATGTCTTCAAAAACATGACAAACCGCTAAAACTGAATACTTGCATATTATCACGACTTGTTTTGTAAATAGTATCCTTATTAAGTTATTTGACGTCAAAGACAAAAATATATGGTTGACCACATGAGACAAAATATTTGCCTGGTATAAGTTCTATAACTCATATTATAATTAGTCTGGGATAGTATGTTTATCTTATGGATACTTGAACTAGGCAAATGCTATCGAAGAAAAATTGTGTTAAGGTCACAGGAATGTAGCCAACAGCAATAATTAAAAGGAAGTGATACCTAATGTATTTTATTATTTTCCTCAAACAGTAAAGCATTGAGCATAAATGTGCATACACACGCTGTCTACAGAATACACTAGCATGTGAAATAATTTCTTGTTTACTGTGAAATCAAAACTCTTTTATTTAGTAGAACATATTCGCAATTAAGGGAAAGTGATGATGAAATGAAGTGGATAGGTATCGCGGGAACGCATCGTGGTCTAAACCTGCTTTGATTAAAGGACCTGTCGCCGTCTATAAAACTAGCCATTTACCAAGGAAATACTCTCGATTTCTTTTGCATCATTTAATGAAACAAGTTTTATCAATTAAGCTGTTAAAAGAATAATAGTTTTAGGAAACTATGTGTCGAAAATTTATCTCTTTTATAAATCAATGGTTATTTTTTTGTTATAACAAGAAATTACCAAAATCAATATTTGGACGGTGACTTAGAATAGATGAAATCTTAATCCTTACTCTATTTTTTGCAGTAGGTAGGTACACCCACATAAAGTTTATCCGCGCCATTCATCAGAGATAAAAACGAACACGTTACCAACCGCTCCATTTAGTACACTTATAACATTAAACAAACAAAATGGTTTCGTTATGATTAGGCACAACCATGCAGATCCGGGAATTAACAGTTCATTGAACTGTCAGAAAGGATGATGTATCCCATCAATGGTAAAAGTAATGTGAGCATAAGTAACAAGCCATGCAAAACCGCCGTTACTTCGGATCATCATCATTACTTTTAAATAGTTTAACATTCTTAACATCGCAATCGATGTCCGTTAATGATTGGCCCCGAGAATTAGGTTTCGATAAGTTACAGTCGCATTATAATACGAGTACAATAAACCAACACTCGGCACTCATTTATAATGTTTTGTATGCCAAACAAAAAATCTAAGGAGAGTATTTATAGAGTGTCTTAACACATTCAAATATGCTAATTTGAACACGTTCATATTTGTTATGTGCGCTGTTAAATTAATGGAGATGTTGTCATTTAAAATGTATAAATCACTTTTTTTTTTTCAATCAATGAAAGTTATGTATGGGTTCGAACGGTAATAGATCGTTCTGAATATAATACTTCTAAGTGTGGGAGTGGGAAGGTAGACGAACGATAACAAAGTAATTTATTTTCTTTTTTGTAACGAGCAGAATCTTATTGGAATCTCGAAGAAGTCACTTGTATACATGTATCCATTGTTCATACATGAATATTAAAATCGTATTTCCTCAAGTAGCTTAAAAACGTTCGCGTTGGGTATATGAACTTAACTGTACAAGTACTTTTACATGTAAACGACCGGGGCTTTAGTAATTTGCTCATCATCATAAGTATTCGCTGAATCTGCAATCCGCACGGTAAATCAAGTTATTCTGTTAACCTTTATTCATTTCAAAGTAATCATACAACCAGATCACCGATTATTTTTAGGAGAATGTTTATCTAACATATTTACCGAGTTAACACTACTTCCTCATTAAATTAGATCAGTTTGCAAGAATATAAGCACAACCCAATATTATCAGTTCTTCAAACAAAAGACAATAGAAGAACACGTTAAACTCATAAAATACAAATTTAAAAGAATACAATAAGCTCATAAATAACAATTGAACATTTAATATCCATGATTATGGATTTGGCAACGAGTCTGTTTCCTTACAGGATATCAGAACAAAGAAATGACACATTCTTATGCAGAAAGGTCGTAATTGTGTCGATAGAAATGGACGTAGGTGCAAAACCTCATCGATTAATATAGCTCTCGAAAGAAGAATCAATCGACTCGGGTTTTTATTTTAAATCCAATATTAATTAATGCTTAATATCATTCACGTTTAACATACTCTATATTATAGTTTGAACAGCGCATAAAAGAACATTATTTTAAATTGATTTATACCTCGAGCAACACCTATACACGAGTTGCAGACTGCAGTGTACACAAGCATTTATCTTAATAATTTTAATCGGTGTACTCTCAATCAACGCCGTGTTCGCAACTTATATAAACCTGAACGATCGGTCGCTAACTGAGCCAAATAGGTCGTTATTCATGAAATAAGATGGAAGATAAATAATTTATTACATGTTATACATGACTGACATGAACGAATTCATAAGGTTCCTCACTATTAATCACATCAAATTTCAATTAACTGAATGCCTATTTCGTAATTGATATTTTATTTAAAATCATTATTATTAAAGTGTTTAATTTTATAAGTAAAGGCTATGTATGTCATGTGTTTAATGCATTTGTTTGTTTTGAAATTAATTCAGTACCATATTGATGTAGACATACGGGTAATACATTTTTTACAGCAATATCAGGCTGTATCCTTGAGTGAGCACGAGTGATGCAACTGTCCCAACGAGGTCACCTAACAGTTAATGAGTGGTAAAAGCTCCTTTGGATAACTAATCACCCACTTAAATAGTAACTGGAAGTTGATAAAACGTGACAAACGTTAAAACAAAACGGTTCGTATCACATAAAAACACAATTGTACGCTATCGTTTGTAACGGATTTTTAAACTCTACAAGTTGAACAAAATATATATTTTTTAAAATATAACTTACCTTTGGCAACGTTCATCACGAACATATTTAATGCATTCATGTTATTATAACAATAATACAAATTTTCCTTTATTTTGTCCGTATAATTGATTTATTTTCAATTATGATTAATATGTTTATTGCAAATACGTTATTAATTCCGAGAAGCGTACTGTTGTTTCTTCTGATACATCACTACATTAGTCCAATATGAGGTGTTTGATTTTATGTCGTCTCGACGTTTCGATCGGTCGATAGCCGTGTGTGGGCGACTAAACACATTGTTGAACTTCGGAAAATTGCTATCACATATTCAAAAAATAATTTTAATAGCCAGTATAAACGTTTCAAACGTGCATAATGGTAGCATATATTAAGCTTCATTTCATTTTCAAATAATCTACGCATAGTTATGACATTCTCTTGGCTTATAATCCATTGATTATAAGAGTATTTCAGTATAATTTATTTTTTGAATATAAATCTTGTAAGTCACTTATAATTTTAATAT
>LQNK01001038.1:786505-798802 GCA_001586405.1 Phoebis sennae
AAATAATCTACGCATAGTTATGACATTCTCTTGGCTATAATCCATTGATTATAAGAGTATTTCAGTATATTATATTTTTTGAATATAAATCTTGTAAGTCACTTATACTTTTTATATAAATTGATCCTAGTTACCAACCTTTTGAACCACGAGGGGTGTGCCGAAGTCCTTGCCGCCCTGCAGCCTAAAACCCAGCGGCTGCTGATCGGACTTGTTCAGGCGCACAGTTATTAACTGTGCCATCTGAAAACATCAATTATAAATTTAATTAAGATTGACGTAAGCACTTATAAAAAAAAACAAAAAACATTGGTCTAAATTTATTAACCGAGTCTCGGAATCGAAGCTTAACGTACTAATAATTTATTTGAATAGATACTATAAGGTGTATAAATTTGAACCGAGAAAACGGTTTAGGCGGGTATCCTATGCGGTATGAAACGCATACGTCAGTAGACATTAAAAATAAAAAAATATATCGTAATATTGCTGGCGTGCTTGGCATTTGATTGACCTAATTGAAGATTTATTTTCACTCAGGCATAGCTTCACTGACCGCACTCGGTGTATTCGGACATTGCGGTCTATTTTATCTCGCGGAAGATCTTCTGCGATTCAAAAGACATTAGTGAAAGGCTGAGAGTAAAACTTTCGTTTAGTTTTGTTACAAGGAACAAACAATAACCTAATCATTTATCGATTTTTCGGACGTTGATTTCTCCTTGCGGTAATAGTTTTAATCAAATTATAGAATTTGATTCAGAATCGATTGATAACGATTTACATCTAATGAACACTACACCTACCTGAAAAATAATACATTACATACAAATATAAAATGAATACAAAAACTTTTCGTTTATGCATTCCATGGACGCAACCAACTTTAAGACAGGTGGGGCAACATTACGCCAAATATAATTTTATGCGATCATGTTATTAGGTTCCATGAATAAAACTCATTATCTAAATAGCCCACAACCTAGGGATAAAAACTTAAGTCATTTAAATGTATTTGTTATGCTGTGTATTTGCTATGTATGTACCTATCTACCAAATATTATCAGCATTTAACAAAATAGTTACTTAATGTTCGTTTTATATGATTATAATAAAAAAATATGAAATTTTGTTTAGATTGCGCCATACGTAAAGACAAACTGTTGTCAAGACTAGAAAAAACCAAGATACAAAAATAACACCCATTCCACGAATCCATTTCATGAACAAAAATCAGCTAGAGCGCGATAAACAAAAGGCATACTAGACACTTGTTGCGCAAGCGACGAGCATGAAATGCATTATATTGTTTTTTATTTCTACCTTTGCATTAATGTGTTAAGATTGTACTGTCTGACATGCCTCAGTCTTGGCCATTGCAGTGCCACCAATCAAAAGGTCGTGGCACTCTTCAGTCGACACTTACAAGTTACAACCCATAATTCAATACAAAATAAAAAACGATAAATGGCAAAGGCAAAGCAAGTAGTTTCCTTCTACTAATGATATACTATTCATTCGAATACTCACTCGTATATAAAAGAAGAACTAGGATCACAAGTGGGAAAGGATTAAGTATTATAAAGCTTTAAGGTTATTGTTACATTATTACAAAATAGATATATAAACAATTTGATATAGTATTAACGGCGAACACTAAAATTATTTCATATTCCTGCTATCTCTATGGTTATTGTTTGGTTATTATTGTCATTTTCAGCGTGCAATGTCGTTTCCCGGCCTTCGCTCGTGATTGACCGTCATGTTCTTGCTTTATCTCAGGAATGCATCTATTATTATTATTATAGCTTCATAAAACTATGCCATCTTATCTTAATAGGTGTATTTAAACAGACGTCTACGATATTATTTTCACATGAAAGTATGAAACACTACAATATTTTTTTCACATAGTTTTATATTTTTAGACAGACTATCCGATGTGATCGGATCTATTTTGGTTTGGAATATATAAACAAAATATCCGTTTTCATATAGTGAGAAAAATTTTCCATTGCAAATAGTCACTCAATAATCAAAACCGTAGTGACCTTATCTCAAAGAGAAATGAAAGTAACAGTAAATGCCCTAGGGGTCAAAGGAATCAACAAACAAACCAGTGACGAAACAGTATCTTCCGAAACCGATGACTTGTACGATTTCTTCAATAGGTCTACGTAACACTTCCGCGAACTATTGATGTCCACATCGGCGGTTGGTATGTATGTTTAATTTTACCGGATTGTTAGTCATGGACCATTCAATGACGTCACGCATATGAGTAAGGCCGTAGGTATGACAAAACATCGCGTACACCGATACAAAAAACCATATGAATTGGTTCATGTGGAGATGATTGACTTTATTTATAGAAATCAGAAATGATAAAAATGTTATACAAAATCAAAACAAACTGTTTTGTGTGAGACATTGCAAAGAAAATATTTTAATTATTCTGTTGGTCTTGGGGGAGATGTAGGTATCATTTGGTATTGGGACCAATTATGTTTAGGTCCTGTCAAACCATTTTATGTCTAAATAATGTATGTTATTGTCATCTTAGATAAACCGAAGAGCAGTGAAAATCGAATTTAAAGTCAAGTGCAGCAATTAAGGGAGGCCGTACCCTAAGGAATGTTATTGTCATCCTTAAAACATATCCAAATAAACACAATTCATTTATGCAATAAGTAATAGGTATAAGCTTTTTAACTGCAATAATATATTTTATGAATATGGATGTGAGTGACATTGGCAAAACATCTGAAAGTTAATGTCGACTCCGTTTGACTTAAAATAGATTTTTTGGCAAACGTTGTCAAAGTAGGCAGTTGCAGATTTAGCAAACACGAATAATGTACTACGAGTAGGTGTTAAAATAAATATTTGCACCTGCGCACGGAGCAAAGTTCCGTTGCACGAAGACGGTGTTATCGAAACGCAAACCACAAAATATCCAATGGTAGACAACGTACATATGAAATATTCCCTATTAATATATGAACTGTGAACAATAAATAAACTGGCTGATATAGAGCTGATGTCATTGTTACTCCTTTGATTGCAACGCATGACGAGCTTATTTGCCCAGCTGTGGCCTTCTGAGGTCGCTCTATTGTTCCCTCGTGTACGTTCATACAGCCTCGCGTCAAAGTGAAGAAAAGACGAAATGGAATCGCTTTCACTGTTTCGATGCCGAGCAGCCTGTTACATTGGGTTGCGTATGAGACAAACGCATATTGCATGCCAGAGTCCAGCCGAGGTGTCGCAAGCGTTGGCGTCAGCTGCACTCCAATATTCAAAGGTAACAGCGACGTGGCGCCATCAAAATTACACTCTGTTTATCAAATCGCAAGGTATAAATTATAACAGGAAACTTTGACTCCACTGCACTATTTCCAAATACAATCTGAGAAATTACTAGTCTACACGTAATAATAAAAGCTGTCCGCCTCAACTAATCATTGATGTTATTTAATATCTACATATTTCTAAAATCTCTACAGAATATGAATATTGCATTTTAGAATAAAATACTATCTTTAAAATAAAGTAGTACTTTTAACTTAAATTTTCATGATCGGTAAGGAATAGAATTATTTAATTATAGCTTTGGATCATTAAATTCTTATCACTTATATAAGAAATTATAAACTTGAATGTACACAATATATAATATCCTATTATCAAAAATTATTTGTTCCTACTTTTAGGGACACAGTAAGAGAATAAAAAATTAAATATGAAGTACTTCCGGTCGCACCACAAGCTTCACATCACAGCTTTATACTCCGCGCCGTAATTAGATGTGGCCAACATTGCTAACGATACTGTAGCCAACATTTTTGAGAATGCAAAGCATGAACAATTTCATATGACGAGAAAATATACGCAAGAGATTTAAAGATTAGTTTAAAAATAATAATTGTCAGTTTGTTAGGTAATGAACCTAATTATTTTGTTCAAATGACAGATAGACATTCACAGTACTACTGAATTACATAAGATTATTTAAAGTCGGTTTAAAAATATGCACGAAACTAGTTTGTGATAAAATATATTTTCTCAGTCAGCATTATCACGACCTCGCGGTATTTCTGTATCCGTGGGCGGCGACGTAAACTTGGCACTTCGCGGGCGTCACCGGACCGTCGGCTCAGGCTCCAACACCCCGTTAAATTTCTTGGGATTTTTATAATTTCATATTATCGTTGGATAACTAATTGTGTAACGCCATGTAAATGTCAATAACCCTCAAAAAGCAGTGTAAGAACCTTGGTGATTTGGTATATGAAGAGCGGTTGCGAAACAGTTGGCTGACATCCATGCGGTGACGGACGTCGCTCGGACGCATCACTGATAACTACTGAAACGATTAACCCTGTGTATCTATTTCATATCTCAATGTTGTGTTCACTTTGATAAATTCCACAGGAGTTTTATCGATCGGGTAAAGTAAATACAAAATGTTGTTTACGCAAAGTACCTGTACTATATAAAGTGTTTCGAAACCTAGAATATAGGTACTTCTAATTTATTAATCGTATTGCTTGGAACATAAAAAGGAGTGAAAGAAAAGATATACTCTTTTAAGAAGTTCTTGTAGTGAGCTGTGAAGACTAAACAGTCGTATTATATTTTATCGTCTTAAATATTTGTTAGCGGAATATTTGTTAAACAATGCAAAATCGAGTTTATCACTATCCAAATTAATCCAATTCTTATTAGATAGGAAGTTGGTTATAGTCTATAGGTAAAATACAAAGCGGTCCGCGGGATAGCAATATTAACAACTCTTCTATATTCTACGTCAGAGGTGTCCAACTTGATAAGTTATAAGATCGACTTTTCAGGGAGGAATCTCTGTGGGATCTATCTGTTTGAATTTTAAATGAAACAGTGTTAAACAATGCATGTAATTAAGTCGGTAATGACTCCTCGTCGTAATGCCCTTTTTTACATACAAATATTATTTTTAAATTTTCTATATATCGTTAAAAAACTAAGAATGACGAAAATACAAAAGAACATGATTTTATCAAGATAGTGTACAGAATCAATCGAATTGCGTTTCGGAGTCTTTGAATAATGCGAGTCACAGAACATGTTTCAAAACAAGTGACTTTGCTCGGAATTTTAAAATGAGTTTGTTTCATATAATTGCTTTAAGTTAAAAGGCTGTGCAATCTTTCTATCTCTTTCCATTAAGTATTATTATATTGTCGGCAACATTTTGTGGTTTCATTTTTTATTACTTTTAAGTTGTTAGCTATCATCAAAGTTCTATAAAACAAAGGTGCTTTCATTATCAGCGCGCATTGGTACCGGTTGGGTCTGGTGGTCTTATTGATGTAACGACCCATGTACCCTAACTTTGCTAATAGTCGTTATGATTATTATTTTATATATATTATTTTTTGTATATATTATTGTTTTTATATATTATTTTTCATTAACTGACTAGTTCTATAATTGGCCAGTTAGAATAACAGTATATTTCTATTACATTCGACATAATTTTACATAGGGGGGCTATGTAAAATTATGTCGAATGTTAATCTATTAGTTTATTACAATATCTTATATTACTTTATCGTAACTACGATTACAATAGTAAAATCCCTTATACCTAGCCCATATTTTGTTGCACTTAATAAATTGTTCCGATATTTCTTTGTTTTTGTTTTATGAAATCATTGATTTTTGCCGATATATGTTTTTAAACAAGGCAAACCGGTTTATGATACACGCGATTTCTTTGACAATCCTAAAATAATAAGAACATTACGATTAATTGACTTCGAATAAGTTGCGGTATTTCCAGTTTTCACAAAGTGATGGGTCAGTGGTGATGTCATTTCTCGTGTAAGTAGTGGTGCATATAATATAACGAACACATTAATGTTCCAGACGGAGACTTGGCTTGCGACCTAAGAATGAGCAAAACGGATGTGCACGATTGATCCCGGTGCCCATATTGGCATGTTTATGAATGGCACGGTTAACTAAGCTCCTCTTTATTCACCTACTGACTTCGTCTCCCACATGATGCCAAATAAATACGAACTAACACACTGTATGAAATGTAAATTTATCTATATTATCATAAATATAAATTTTAAATACTAATTTACATTGATGTGGCAACTACAAAATCAAATATTGAACTTAACAACAAAGCGTCCGTTGGTGCTTTAGAGGGCTATGATACAGTTATGAGTAATATAAACCCTGACCAAGCGACCTCTGAGTCATCAACACATTCATAAGGTAACGAAAAAATAAATAAAAGTGATCCCTTTGTGTTGGGCTAGCGAGCTTGAAATGATCGTCCCAAAACCCAATGTTATAATAGATCACTCGAATTCATTGTTGTCCAAATATGCATGTAGTAATAAAAAACTTGGAATATCCAAACTGCAAATTGGGAATACCGGAAAGCTTTCTCGGCGAGGCATTAAAGAAGCCCTTCAAAAGTGCTGTAGGTTTGCAACAATATTATGTGCCCTTGCTAATTGTACAAGTAATTAGACAATTGTAAGGGGAAAAGCAAAAGGGTTGACTGCAAAGCCTGTTTAACTAGAAAATTAAAATTTAAACTGAATAACATTGTTAAGCACAATATAACCTAGTACATATAAAAAAATATTTAAAACATTATCTATATAGGTACAAATAATAATTACAAATTTTCATTAAGAAGAGAGGTTATAAAAATGAAACATTGAACTCAAAATCTCATAATCCTATTATCAAAAATACTGAGTGTACAGGAGTTCACATTCTTGATATCAACCTAATCATTTTCACTGTGTATACGTTTTTTTAATACATATTCATTTATTTCATACATTTTCAAAACTCTTCGCAGCATATCACGGTCATTTCCTTAAACAGAAATCATGTTTACACACACGATAAAAAACGAATGTTTAATATAAAACATCTAGCTAATCACTGAGTCATTCGTATATCTTTGAAAGATCACAAATACGTGGAAGGCAATATAAAAATAATAGTTTCATTGAATTTTTATCAATTAGTAAATCTTATATAGCGTAACGTATAATACGTCGATTAAGTAATAAGTGCAAATTTATTTTTAACAGAATTAATGTAATTTGCAATGTTTTCTTAAGATTGACAATATATTGACTTCTAACAAAAGAAAAGTTTATAATTTATATGGTATAAATTTTCAATCAAGATGAGTAAATTTTAATAATAATGTGAAAGTTTTATGATAAGTTATTTATTAAATTATACTATTATAATTGTTATCGATATTGTAATTAACGTAGTTATAAAATTTAAAATATATTTTTATTTATTTGATCCTTAAAATCAATATGACTTTTAAATTCCAATTTTGTTTTTGTAATACTCTTTTTTTAAAGGAACGCGTATATTGATAAATATTAAATCACAGAAACATTATAAAATTCCAATGTAGATACGAATGTATAACTACATGATGAATACGATTGTATAACTACATTAACTAATGCTCTTAATATTATCCTATTTTATCCTTTTCAATTGGAATGAAATGTAAGAATCTATATGAAAATATAGATTAATTTAAACATGAAATTGAAAACTTGAATATTCACAAAAGCTAGTTAATTATGATTATATGTTAACATAAAAGACAGTGAATTATACTTAAATAACGTTTCAACGTAAATAACTGCCGATTGGAAACAATGTTCAATGAATTAATTAGTATTCTTTCTTGATTCACATATTTGACTCATACATTTTTATAATAAAATAAAAAATTAATATACTAATATACTTCTTTGCAGAGTAACTTTGCTATGATTTAATTGAGACAATATATGATAATTAAATATTTTCCCTCAAAAACACATTGGTTATTGGGGACGAAGAATCTGGGTTAATATTAAATTAATATGATACCACTAAATAATTAATGCATTATTCTTCTTAGGACATCGTGACAATTTGTATTCTCATAAAAATCATTCAAAAAATAAAATAAACCTAACCTACCTGCTTACCAAGTCTTACAAAACTTTCATTCATTTGCTAAGAGGGTTTATTACTATACTCTAACATTTCCATGACGATAAGAAGGTTCCACACAAAATGCATAATGCGATACCACATTAAAATAACTACGCAGTAACGATTCTGTAAGGTAATTACCATATTAAAGATATGAAGCGTCATTTCTAAGGAGCTATCAACTAGGTATACGACTTCTACAGCACTACAATATTTATAAACTTATAGCATCATTAATTTGCATTTCCCATTTCCTTATAGATATTCCTTTGTTTTTGCAGGCAATAACAATAGACAAAATATCATCCACTCAATAATATGGTTAGCGTAGTTGCGTTGCAGCCGTTTGAATTTTATGGGATGTTCTATGCTGCCAGTATACTCTACAAGTAGCAAAAAGTAAATTTGAATATTCTCTGAAGATCAAAGGGCTTGCAAGAATGAACGTTTTAAAATTCCCTTTAGTTTGGGCCGTTGCACTCTGGCTTGGGACTCGTCTAACCGGCCCGCTATCAGTCCGCGGTTCGATTCATCGCGCTGCAACCCATAGTCAATGTTGGGATATCACCAATCGTTACTACAGGCTATATTCAAACCGTGAAAACTGCAAACTTTACATAGACTATAAACCCAGATAAGGTGCAGCGCTTGTATTAAATAGACACGACACATCCAATTACATTTTCTGGACTTTACTTAAACAATGAAATATAATCGGCAAAATATTTTAATAATTAAAATCAGCTGTTCATGTGAATTCTTCCTTTAAAAGACATGAAACTGCTTTATTAATTAGAACTTCCAACTATTTTCTGATTAAGCGGAGATTATGTTATTTTATCCTTTGGTTGGTAATAGGATAGAGGAGCCTGATGAGCGTGAATTATCCGAGGACCGGCATTTAATTAATTTCGATTATTAAGTTTAAATGTTTAAATTAAGCCAAATGTTTGCCTTCTAATTATTTAATACGAATTATAACATAAATGCATCACGTCCTAATAGAAAAGGGTTGTACAATAATGTAGCAATACAAAATATGTGTACGTGATTACATTTATCATAGCTATTTGTAAATAATAATGCATTACCTATATGATAGGATGACCTTTATAATAAACACTTAATAAATTATTATCCGTGTAATTAATATGAATTTTATACTTAATATTTTTATCCTGTTTATTTACCCTGCCAATTTATTCTATCTGTATGTAGATTTCGTAATTGTATAACTCTTGCGCGCTCCTGTTTCGTAATTGCCAATTAGATTCACATTGTAGGTGCCAGCACAAATTTTATCGTAAATCAGTAAACCACACAATTGACTCACTGCCCACGACTTTCGGACCAATAAGCGCTTATGCAATTCCAGGTTTAGGGACCAGTTCTAGTTTGTCAGAATCCTTTATCATTCCATTTGGCCTAGTACAAATATCCGTTGTTCTACTTGATAAGTATAAAAAGTTCGGATAAAGTACTTTAATATATAGTAATATTAAGCATTTTATCCGAATTTCATACATGATTAAGGATTTATGTAACAGGATAATCCATAAAATAAATTAATACTAAAGTATTTTTTTAAATTTGAACCAATAAGTTTTGGTAGCACCTGACCCTAAAAAAAATCGACAAAACATCATCTCATATTTCTCATTTTTTCCGCAACGGGGTCCCAATTTAGCACGTTACCAACGCTATCGATTCCGAGAAACAGCTGTTTATTTTAAAACCGCGATGCGGTAATACAATATTCGCGGGCAGCATCACGCAAGGTACATCTCGAGGATACTCACGTCGGCGGCCGATACTACGTCGATCAGAAAATTCTTCACTCGGCACTGTCAATCACTGGTTCAAAACACGGCGCGCGACGGTTTCCAAATAGGCGATCGCGCTCGCGAGATATATTTAGAGCGTAATACGACACCGGGCGTGAGTGTCGGTCGTTCGGTCGTGAGTCTTTTGCGAGATTCGGCGCGCGAGTGCGAGGCGGCGGCCGGCGGCGCGTCTCGCCCGCCCCGCTTCCTCCGCCGCCGCCACTAGCGCGCCGCCCCGGTCTGCCTGCGAGGACGATACCCTTAGCATTCACTGCCTCTAGTCTTAGCTCCCAAGACACAAACCCTTTGTCTACCAACCAAACCCCAAACATGAAGAGTTTCATTCACTTCAACGTCCAATCCATATATAATTTAATTAGATGTTGCAAACAGCAAAATTATTAACGAACTATATAATGAATAATGACATGTCAAACGGCGAATTTCATTTCATCTTCTTGATCCTGTCTACGAAGCAAATTTCACCTTCAAACGCAGCCTTCATAATATTACAGAAAAAATACAATACAAACTTGAACTTGCACATCAAAAGAAACCTGAGCGCCATTAGCACCACGAGGACGATAGCCTCAGCACTCAGTAATCCGCGCCCAACCCTTTGTCCGATATTAATGAATCCTTTAAGTGTGTCGGAATGGGCTGCACTCCCGACACAAAACTCCACACCATTAACATCGTTGTAAACATCATTATTACCTTTAAAACTATTAATGTTAGGAGGAAGGATAATAAAACAATATTTGAATATAAAAGATACTATATTCATTCGCTCTCAAACCATACAACAATAAATGCCGTGTACACCTCATTAAAAACTCTATAAAAATAACTTAATTTAATTTACTCTTCCTCAACCTCGTCGTCTGTTGTGAATTCGCTCTCGTTGCCTCCCTGTTGGAACAGAAAATGTCCATTAAGTAAAACAAATATGTTAAAATGTTTGATTAAGTATGCAGTTGAATTTTAAATACCATTGTCGTCTACCGCAACTTCGAGGACAACAAGAAAACAAATTATTTTCTCTGCTACCGTTAGTGAATGCGAACACTGATCTTTTTCCTTGCGTTAATACATTAACTTTATCCTCCGGAAGACATGAAGTTAACATCCGCTATGATTAAAATTATTGGACTATGGAACAAAGAAGCTTTATTACTATTTACCGATAAAAAACAAATTTTAAAACAGATGTATTTGAATCTTGTGCATACAAGATTGAACACAACAGTGAGTGATAAGGAAAACTATTTGAAACCAATATTCATACCAATAATTACTTTTATCTTTACAAATAGCGGTAGTGCTGATAACAATGTTATACGGATTTGTTTTATGGGTGTTATACAAACACCTCGTTATAATTAACCGGATAGAATCGAGTCTATGCTTACTTTGACACAATTAAAATCTTAAAAATCCCAATCAAATAAAAAAAACAAAACATTGTAAAGAAAAGAGAAGGAAATGCACGTGTAACAAGATTTTGTACATAACGATTTTTGTGTAACTTTTGTCATTAGGTGTGTTTAGTCCGTGAAAGTAATTTTATCTCTAGAGCCAAGTTTTGTGCGGTCGAGTATATCAGCAACATTGTATAATTGTTTTAATATTTGTTGCGTTATGAGTATATATTTTACGATTATCTTGTCAGAAGAGTGGCGTCCATAAAATTCAAATATTGTACAAAAAACTTTGCTTCAAGTTTTTAAATTCTTAAAAAAAATCCAGTTTTATTATTACGTTGTAAATCATAATTTTATCAGTAGGCGCGGGCAGAAAGCTAGTATGAAATAAATATAGATTATTTGAATGGTAATTGTAATGGTATTACACTCCGAAATATACAAAGGACTTTTATATTCTTTAAATCCGGTCGAAGTTGTTGTAGGCTGTAAGTTTCGTTAATTAAAATATGTTCCTTAATTAACAGCCAACGTGTTGCGCAAGGATCGTTAAGGCCCTGTAGCAATAATGACGCAAAATCGATTTTTGCCATTTATTTACGAGTAATTATATGATTACAAATAGCAAATTCGTATATTGGCACGTTTTAAAAAATTGCAATAAACGAGAATTGCGAATTTATTTATTGCCTCAATATATAATTGAATTGTAAAATTTAATATCAGGAGTATAAGTAAGGACAGGGGACATAATATAATTGAATATAAATTATTTTTGACAACTAAATTTTTGGAAACAATTTCATGACAAAAAAATTGCAGTTTTCTCATATCGTTTCATATTTAGTGCTTCATGCCTCAACGAAGAGGGCTGAAAATATTGAGAGCGCATGAACACTAGAAACTGCCGTAGCCAGAGATAATGATATGTGTATACAAAATTTAATGTGCAATATTAGCCGTAAAATGGACCTCCATTATCCCGATCAGGTACATTGTCAATAGGTAGTACCTGATCG
>LQNK01001038.1:799020-821688 GCA_001586405.1 Phoebis sennae
AATATATAATTTAATTGTAAAATTTAATATCAGGAGTATAAGTAAAGACAGGGGACATAATATATTTGAATATAGATTATTTTTGACAACGAAATTTATGTAAAAAATTTCATGAAAAAATAAATAAATTGCAGTTTTCTCATATCGTTTCATATTTAGTGCTTCATGCCTCAGCGAAGAGGGCTGAAAATATTGAGAGCGCATGAACACTAGAAACTGCCGTAGCCAGAGATAATGATATGTGTATACAAAATTTAATGTGCAATATTAGCTGGAAATGGACCTCCATTTTCCCGATCAGGTACATTGTCCCTCAATAGGTAGTAGTAAGTAAGTAGCCTCCTTCACGTGCTGCTGTGCGAATGTGAACTCTAACGTCTAACACACTAGGGTCACGTGGTACCTGATCGTTGTTGTCGGTGTCGGAGTCGCTGAGGTCCCACTGCGGGTGCTCCGCGAATGTGAACTCTAACGTCTAACACACTAGGGTCACGTGGTACCTGATCGTTGTTGTCGGTGTCGGAGTCGCTGAGGTCCCACTGCGGGTGCTCCGCGGGCACGGCGGCCGCTTCTTTCACGTCTAGCTTCATGTCTTGCTGCTGATCCATGCCGATGTATGAATCTGTTTAAAAACCGATAATTAACGTCTTAGAAATAATACTTTAAAACAAATTAATGAATACAGAACCTAAAAAATGATAGATAAAATGGAACGAAAATTCGCCGATTTTAATGTTTTGGATTAGTAACAATATGTTAAGGGTCGAAAAAATATACAAAAATGTCCAGTTAATAACGAAATGTACGTTACGGCATTAAATGTAACTTTTACCAAAACCCAGATCAAAGTCACTTATTTTTTCGTAGCAAGCATTGTAAATATATGCACTAAAGCTTGTATCACACTAGTGATAAGCCGTACCGGATCGCAGGCAGCACGCGAGCGTGTAGAGGCCGGGCCAGCGCGGCGCGGTGAAGCGCAGCTGCAGCTCGTGCGAGTCCACCAGCGCCGTCACGTGCGCCGGCGCCGTCAGCAGCGTGTGCGACTTGCGGTCGCAGATGTAGCACCACCAGAACTCTTGCTTCTCCTGTATACGTCAGATTTAATTTCATAAAAGAGTTACACAGATTTTATTATACTTTACTTCATTTATATACATAAGGTAGGTAGGTTTATACAGATCCAGATACAGAAATCAAATGTCTTGATAGTTAGTTGTATTGACATTATAATCTAACCTTCTAATCTAAATCTAACCCTTGAAACAAAGAATTCTTTTTATTTTAAAATCCAATGAAAAAGTATTTAATAATTTTTTAAATATATTATTATTTTTAAGTAGTTTAATTTTAATTTCTATTTTATAGTTTAACTGTAATTTTTTTTTTCGTCTATTTTGGATTTTCGAACTTACCAATGGGAAGTAAGGGCAGTGCACTGGATGCGAGCTCTTGGAGCGTCCCTCGAGACGCTCGCGCTTCTGCAGACGTTTCTGGAACTTCTCCCACTGGTCGTCGTCGTCGTCCACCGCGGACGACTTGTCGCGCGACTCGTTGTCCGACGCGTCGCTGTGCGAACCCGACTCGTCTGAGCTGCCCGCATCCGACTCTTCAGCTTTGGGAACACATAAAATGGGTTAAATGATAATATTACGTTATTCATTTGCACCTAAACAAAATCCCACCAAACAATTATTTTAGAAGAGATATAAATAAAGTACACAAAAAATATATAATTTCATATACATTATGTTTTACTTTGTGTGACTATTATAAAATAATAAACTTAAATAAATTATAACATTCATCACATCATAATTTTCTACCCGTGGCGATCAAACCACACCCTTGTACGAAATAGACACTGGTAAATCCACTCCAAATAAATATAAAAAAAAATAACAATGGAATTATTATTATTTATAGAATTACCGGTTTCGAACAATCATCATCAAGTAATTCGATAGCATACCGTCATCATCCTTCTTCTTTGGTTCCTTCGTCTTCTTAGCATCAGCGGGCGAGGGCGGCGCGGGCGGGGCGGCCGCGGGCGCGGGCTTCGCTTGCTGCTTGGCGACCGGCTTCTTGGCCTTCTTGGGGGGGCCCTGCTTCTTGCCCTGCTTCATCCACACGGGCCGCTTGGGCGCTTGCTCCTTTTTATCGTTCTTGTCGTTCTTGTCCGTCTTGTCGTTCTTGTCGTTGTCGCCGTTCTCGCCCGCGCCTTCTTCGTCGTCCCTGAGGTTTGTAATGTTTCGTATAGTATTATTCATTGTGTATATGTAATGTAAATATCATTATAGAAAAATTCCATCTCTGAATCTTAATAAGTTAATATTCACTATTAGTGACCCACCCAAGCTTTGCACATTCTATATTATGCATATATATAGATATAAACCCTTCTTTTAAATCACTCTATCTTTAAAAAAACCATCAAAATCCATTACGTAGATTTAAAGATCTAAGCATACATAGGGATAGACAACAGGTAGCCACTTTATTTAATACTATCACATAAAACAAATTAATAGTTGATGTACTACAAAGTTCAAACAGGTAGGATGATTACATTGGAAACGAAACCCAAATATTAAAAAATATTAACAATTGTAAAATTCTTTAAATAAATATTCTCTAACCATAAACATTGATTTATTAAGAAATATAATATTTTCATTTAATTTCAATTCAACATAAAATATAACCAAATGAAAGTATATGGATCATTTAGAAATATAAAAAAGATCTTACTTTATATTATTCTTCTCTTTTATAGTAGTATCTCCAAAGAGTTCCTTCATGTTAGTTCTTTGTAAAAGGACAGTTACTGTTACTATTGCTCCAGCGGTTACAACAGTCGAATTCTCATCATCTATGACTGTAAGTAGACAAAATCAAATTTATTTTCGCATTCCAAATATTACATGAATACATAGTCATAAAATAAATGATTGTTAATAGCATACCTTCAGTGTTTACTTGGAAGTGAATGTATGGCATATTTCCTAATACTTTCATGACATCATCATATTGTTTATCATTCAAAAATCTTAAAACTTGTCTCCTCTCTTCACCCGGTAATTGTGCTAGTTGCAAGAGCGACTTTATATGCTTCTTGCGATTTGTGAAATATTTCAAATGATCCTCAGTGATGTATGGTAGTTGAAGTAGAGGTGATTTGTACTCCCACAGACCTTGTACTATCATAGGTGACATTTTCATGCAATTTTCAATTGTTTCAATAGTTGGCAGACGAGGAACTTAAAATTAAATAAATTATAGTTTATTATTTTTGAAACATTTAAGAATATACAGTGGGTATCACTAAAAAAATTCAAACTATTAACAGTGAAAAAAAATACTCACTTCTCCTAGCATAAGCTAATGCAATGAGTTGATTCACGCAATTGACCATTTCCACAATAAGATCTGGGCATCTCGAAACTATGTATCGCCGATCAGCTTCCAAGGTCTCTTCAGGAAGCTTCATCCTAGACAAGTGCGCGTGAAGCAACGCGCGCGCCTTTATACTGTATGGGCGACACAATGGCTGCTCCTTATTTTTCTCTCCTAAGTTGGGTAAATCTCGTAACAGCTGGAACATATATTTATTATTAAAATCTTATAAATTTAAATAATAATTTTCAAGATTACATTTAAAGAAAACCCAGTAATTGTGGTGGTTGATGGTATTCGTTTTGTAATTAAATAATTGATATAGTGCAGAAAATATACAACTGTTGAACTAGATAAGTGTTTTTTGTGCAAATCAATTTAAAAAAAATAATAAAAACTAAATTTAACAAACCTTATAATACAAAATCAACCAAGAATGGTACTTACAGCAGGCACTTCTTCATTATCTGTGCTTCTTTCAATTACTTCAGAGTTATGTCTCCGATCAAACTCGCAAGAAGCGGCCAGGATCATAAGAGCTCTTTTGAGGGGCATCGATGGAGTTTTATGACAGAAATAAAAGTACATTTGAGTTGTATCTAATAAAACTTGCTCTCCTGAATATCTAATTGAACGGTACCACCAAGTACCAACCTGAAAGAAAGCAAAAGACATGTTTATTTTAAAATTATTTTATTAAAGAAAGTAAGTAGTTATAGTTAAAAATTAAATAAATAGATTAATGTTGTAATTTAAAATTCATAATATAGTGGAATTGGGAAAGTTAAAATGTGTTTTCCTCTAAATAGGAATAAAATATTGAAAATATGAAAAACCAGGTTAATGTTTTTTCTCCATCTACTACTCAAATCAAAACTATATTTATTTTTTTATAAATTTCCTGGAGGGGTCAATATCATGTATAATAACAATAGGACTTGAAATAGTAAACACAAAAAGTTATGTTAATATGGCACAAAACATATTAGCTTCACCGTTATAATATCTTATACTTACAGCAGTTGGTAAAGCCACCATGAACACTAGAGCATAAAGTCCCAATACCCACACACTGTTCTCCTTTTCAACAATCCAACTAGGCAAAGCTATACCAAAACTCATAGCACCAGGGCCATCAGGATTACCATACTTCTCCCAATTTCTTCTTGCTTCATCATCTGTTAGAGCCTGTAAATTAATAAAATATCATAAAAAATTTAATCCAGTTACATATTTTTTAAGAAATAGTAAAACTATAAAATATGCAATATCATGATCTCATAAATGAGGTTATCAGCGTAAATAATTGGTTTACATACTAATAAAATTGCATTTTGTAATATTCATTAATGTTAACTCACCTGGTATGCCTTAGTTAACCTCATAAATGCTTTTTCATCACCAGTTTCCTTATCAGGATGGAGTATAAGTGACTGCTTACGATATGATTTTTTAATTTCTGCCTGAGTGGCACCAGGTGGTAATCCTAATATGTCATATGGATCAAAATTGGACATCTCATAATCAAATTGTGAGACTTTAACTGCTAAAAATCCTAAAAGCACCCATCCTGACACTATTGCCAGCATTATAAAGAAGTTTTTTACATTTTTGTATGGTTGTGATTGTTCTATAATTATCCTTTTCTTTAAACAGCTTGGACACTGGCATTGTTCAGCTAACTTTACTGGATCTGTAAAAACACATTGAAGTACAAAATCATGCTCATTACAGCCTTAAAACAGATTTTTAACATGTGGTATGTGTGGCGGATGTATGCCCAATTTAAAACATAACTGTACTTGCACTGTACAAACAGTCTTCATGATGAATGAAATCAAATGCGAAATATACACAAACTATTATTTTATAACAAAAATTTGATAAAGGATTTACAATTAATTTAAAAAACAATGTACTATTTCATAAAACTTTACCTTCTTTTCGTTTTCTTGGCCAATAATAAAATGTCGCTGGAATCAATATTAATGCAAGAAATGATAAAACAAAGTAGAAGAATGTAGAGCCACTTTCATCATATTCAAACTTTTGTCCTCCCATGATTAATAATTTACATTTACATTATTTTATATCCATATATAAATTAGATTCTTCAGCTGACACCACACAACATGAACTTTTAATGACAATTTATACAACCTGACGTGTCATTTCGTTTGATGTTTTTCTTTTCCTGTTGATTAAAAATGTCAGAATACTTTGTCTTTTGACTGCCGTTTTGTGATTTTTAGATTATTAGCTGATAAATCCGGTAATGTTTTTAAGTCCTTTTAGGCATATAAAAAGTATGTTCTTTCAAATTGTTAATATATATGATATAATTTTGATTAATTACAACACCATAGGTAATCATTATTGACTCCGATTAATTTTTGAGTTTTGACATATACATAGCATCTGATTTGTCAATTGTCATATGTCGTCTGTCGAATATTTTCAAAAAATAAAAAATGACACCAAAATTAATCGTGTTGAAAAATATCTAAAATTTATCATAAAAGGTACTTGCAATACATACAATGTAGAAAATTTTATCACAAAATATGAATCCATGTCATATCTTCGTACTCAAAACATGTTCTTATGTAAAATAAAAATAATGATCTAATAGCGCATTAAAAAAAGTCAAATTGAAAAGTTAATATCCCTGTTTAAATAAAGTGCAACTTTTTAAATTTAGGCATTTCCTTGTAGATGGCTACAAAAACGATTGCTAGTGCTACGGTGCGTGCGGTAAAAAAACGTGTTTTACCGTCTAGAGCAGCCCTTGTCCTAACTCAGTCAGCTGTGCAAAAGGTAAAAGAAATCATGTCAAAAGAAGAAGCAAAAGGATTCGTGGGATTAAAAGTTGGGGTTCGACAGAGAGGTTGCAATGGCTTATCTTATACATTAGATTATGCAAAAGAAAAGGGCAAGCTTGATGAAGAAGTTAAACAAGACGGTGTCACAATAATAATAGACAAGAAAGCCCAGTTAACATTACTAGGTCAGTAATTGTTCTATTTACCACCTAAAAACCATGAAAATATTATAATTATTATTATTTAATATTTTTACTAAGGTAGTATTAACAACATATATCATATTTTTGTTACAGGAACTGAAATGGATTTTGTAGAAGATAAATTATCAGCAGAGTTTGTATTCAACAATCCCAATATCAAGGGTACATGTGGATGTGGAGAATCATTTAGTATATAAAATAGAAAATGTAAATATGTTACAGAACAACAATAACTGTTATGATTTAACTAAGACATCTCATATTATTGCTTTTTAAGTTAAGGAATTTATTGCAAGCAATATGTATATAGTTAGATTTTTTTAATGTTAATTGTAGGTAATAGTACTAATTTTGTTAGATATGACTGCACATTGTTAAAAATCTTGTGTTTCAATTATCATGAATAAAGTGAACACATTAAATGTGATAAATGCATTTTATTTTTAATAACATCAATGACTATAGTATAATCCTAAATAAATACAAAGTAATGCATAGAGAACAAGCCTTCCTGTATGATTATTTCCTCAAAAATTTACTTATGTTCAATCTATAGATATAAAGTCATATGCAATACAAAGATTTTTTTAAATATAGATATTTATAAATCTTTATAAAACTGGTTAAAAAGGCTAACTAGAACATATTTTGTCATTCTATAGAAAAGAGTGCAAGCAAATCCTGAACAAAATATTTAACAAGTTATGGTAAAAGGAAAAGAATAAAAACCTAAATATTCTGATTATATTCCATTTCATTCCTTGTATAAAACTGATCAGAATAAGTGCGTGAGGCAAAATATTTCGAAAAAGATGGATATAAACGAATGATTTCTAATATAATTTAAATAATACCCAATGAAAAACTGATTATTACAAGCTCTTTGATTACAAGATGAAAATAAAAATAATCTAAATTGTCAAGTCTACTTATACATAAACATGTTACGTAATGTAGGATATTTTTCTTATAAGACTGATATATATAATTATTTTATTTTATTAATTCTATGATGAAAAAAAAACACCTTTAACAAATATCTATTCAAACAAGACTAAATTAATATCGTCGTTAACGAACATTATTCTCATAACTTGCGTATTGAGAAACGTTAGGCATACGAAAAATCGTCCATCTCACTCACACAAATAACATGGAGGTGGTATAGTGAAGTGTTTGCCTTTGTTTACGTGTCGGACGAATTCTGAAATACAAAAATTGTCATTCTCTATCGTTTTATGGAATTGATTTATAGTAATTTTATCAAAATAAAATTTAAAAGGATAATTCGTCCCCAATTGAAATGAATAACGGCGATATTGGTGGGTCTAGAGGAAGAGGTCGCGGATGGAAGCAACCCGAAAATCCTCCCAAGGAGTTGCGTCGTCCTAAAAATTTAACCGAGGAAAAAGGTATGGAAAATATGTTTACGATTATATTCTAACTTTCCCCGACAGTATTCTCATCAACTCGGCGACGTCATTGTTCGTTCGTTAACATTTTAAGTCAAATCTTAAGTGAAAGTGCTCTCATAAGGATTTTCATTGGTGATGACGTCGACGTGGTTTGACAGAAAGCGGCCGGCCGTGCGGTAAGTTATGGTAATTGGTTAGGTACCATGGAACCAATATAATGAAATTCAATAAATTTTAGGTCACTCATAGGTTATAAATTTATTTATTTATTTTTGCAGTCGAAGCACCAAAATCAAATCTCTCTGCAGAAGCGAAGGAATGGTATCCTCCAAATTATGTACCCCAGTCTCCGGTAACATATGCACCAGATGCTATGTACCGAGTTCCACGGTTTTCAGTACAGGATCGTCTACGACAAGCACAAGACCAGGATCCTTACAACTTTGAGGATATGTCAAATTGGCTAGATGAAACAGAAAATGCAGATTTAAGGGTATGCATAAAATAAATTAAAAGAGAATTTCATGATTGAGAGAAACTTTAATTTTGCGTAAATTAGGTCAAGCTCTCAAGGCGTACAAAATTTACTGCCTTGTAGATCGACACCTGCAAGCAGCACAGATACATAATATATCATTGTTGTTCTAAAAATCATATTTAAAACATGTATTTTTTTAGTATATTTCTTAAAGTCTATTTCAATGTCAGTTATTATATCAATATATTTTGAAGAATTAACAGCTATCCTGCGTTAAAGTCTTTATGTTGATGTTTCCTATCAATAAGGGTGATGGTTAAAATTTTACTAATAACCTAGAATTAATCACTAATGCTCTTTGGTAAGGCAATATATGATTACTTGACAGCATGGTGTACTTTATAATTTTTATATTAAAACTTAAAAAATAACAATTTCTTTGAATGATCATAGTTAATTTTAAACTTATGTCAATTTGAACTTAGTCTAAAGACCATAATTTTATAATTTGTAAAGGTATAAATATTACAATAAATTTTTGTGAAATGAATTATGATTTACACAAAAATTATCAACAGGAGCACATTGGATATCTAATCACGGTTATGTGTGAAATAACATTTGACCCTGGCAAGTTTGACATCTTGTGTGGCTCCATAGTGGATTTATTTGCATCAAGCTTACATGATGCCAACTACACGAGAGCCTTGGTGGAAGCCATTGTCAATCAGGTAATTTATGATGTGAATCACGTTTTTCTATTTATATTGAGATGTATAAATGACTTCATCAATAAAAAATGTTTTAAATTCTTGAGCTGATACATTTTGTACATTTAATATAGACAAATATAGTAATTTTAAATCAATACTTTCTACATGACCTTTAATAAAAATATTACACACACATAATTCTTTTCACATTCTCTTTCAAGGAATGCAATATCTTCATATTGTTTAGAGCGAAAAATAATATAAAAATTGAATTCTTCTTTCTTTCAGTCAATTGGTGAGTCAAACTTCCGATACAATGGTGCCCGTTTGTGTTCGATGTACGATTCGGTAGCCACGCCCGAAGAATCAACCTTCCGAGCATGCCTGCTGGAAAGATGTTCCGCTGAGGAGAATAAGATCATAAGTGGCGTTGAGACATCTGAAGAGAACATGCGTGGATTTGCGATGTTCTTGGCCGAAATTTATACCCAGCTAGAGGATAACCAGGTGAATAAAGAAAAATTAAATTTTATTGCTTAAGTGTTAATAACATTCAATTATTTGAAAATATTTTGCCTAAATTGTTTTTTGATAAGTCCTTTGATTAAGCATATTTAACATCATAAGTATTATAATTTTACATTATATTATAATATTCTGTTTATTATTCAATGATAATTATAATTAATTTATGTCGCATAAGCTGTCGGTTTATGGAATTCGTTACCCCTAAATATCAGACTTGCCCCAACATTCCCTTCCTTTAAAATCCGGGTCCGCAATCACCTGAATTCCCTTGCTTTTAACTCGGATTAGTATATTATATTGTGTAGTATATGTAGACATGTATATCTCTGTTATTTATGTATTGTGTATTGACTGTTGTATATATGTATTATATATTTGTGTAATTTATTATAATATATGTATTATTACTCTTTCGCCCCACCTTTTTACTCTTACCTCTTTACCTTTTGCCCAGTGGTTACCTGGAAGAGATCACTGTTTAGTGATAAGGTCGCCCATTATACTGTGTTCCTTGTTTTTTTTATTGTTGTTTTTATATACAGGGTGTCCCGTAATGAGTGAAGCATCTCTTGGGGGATGATAGCTGAGCTAATAATCTATCAAAAAAACTCAATATAGGTCATACGAAAATATCACTGTTTTTGAGATATTGAGGATTTTGTAGTTTTTTCAAAAATGTTGACCTCACCCAATGTTTTATATTACTGTGGCCGTAATTCTTATTTGTTTTTCATAATTTTTTTACTAAATTTTCTTTATGAGTTGCTTACTTGGATACATGCTTTAGATATTAATAGAAGTATCAGACAACGCAAGAAATAAAATATTTATTTCAAATTTTTATAGAGTAAAATTTTGAGGTCAGATTTGATAGTCTGTGGTTTAAAAAAAATGTACTACACTGAGACGGTTAGTGAACTTAAAAACTTCTGTATTTAATACCAATTTCAAAATGGTATAAAAGTTATGGTTTTTCCCTATAGCAAAAAAAATATTGCAATTTGAAATCAATTTGGGACTTATTTTAATGAAACGTCCAGGATGATACTTAGTATAAAATGTTATTTTTTTACATTAAAAATAAAATTAAATGCTATTATTGGTCAAAATTAATAAGAATTCATAATTTGTAATGTGATGTATTGTGTATAAATGCATAAACCTTCATGAAATTTAATGTCCACTTTTATCGTATGCCATTACAATATCCTCACATTTCTCCAATATTCTCTAATAGTTATCTATGAAAATATTATTTTATCAATTTAAAATAAATCTAAAAGTAAAGCAATTACTTTTGTGCCAAATCTTAGCTATGGTGGCCAAACTTTTCAGAGACTAACCAACATCGCGTGAGATTTCCGGGTCCATAATTATTGGTCTATCGAACCGATGATATGTGTAGTGGGAGCTGAATTCAAATTTCCAGCTATTTCTATGGTAGAATGTGGCACATCATGTAAAATCAAAGGTTTACAACGGTATAGTACAATAACGGTTCTATTTAAAAAAAAATTAAAATTTATGCATTTAATAATAATATTTCAAGTTACAGATTATGTATATTTATTAATATTGACCAATAATATCATTTTATTTTATGTTTCATGTAAAATAATAACATTTCATACTAAGTATCATCCTGGATGTATCATTAAAATAGGTCCCAAATTGATTTCAAATTGCAATATTCTTTTTGCTATAGGGAAAAACCATAACTTTTATACCATTTTGAAATCGGTATTAAATACAGAAGTTTTTAAGTTCACTGATCGTCTCAGTGTAGTACATTTTTTTTTAACCACAGACTATCAAATCTGACCTCAAAATTTTACTCTATAAAAAATTTGAAATAAATATTTTTTTTCTTCCGTTGTCTGATACTTCTATTAATATCTAATGCATGTATCCAAGTAAGCAACTCATAAAGAAAATTTAGTAAAAAAAATATGAAAAACAAATAAGAATTACGGCCACAGTAATATAAAACATTGGGTGAGGTCAACATTTTTGAAAAAACTACAAAATCCTCAATATCTCAATAACAGTGATATTTTCGTATGACCTATATTGGGTTTTTTTGATAGATTATTAGCTCAGCTATCATCCCCCAAGAGATGCTTCACTCATTACGGGACACCCTGTATATATATTATGGTATAATAAAGAGTATAAATAAATAAATAAAATTAATTGTTTAGGACTATACACTTATCTAACTTTACTGACAATTACTATGAAGATTTTTATGAAACAATGGATGTGAACAAAAAATTATGATTGTGTTAATTTTTCAGGGTGGAAGAATAAAATCGTTAGGTGAAAGTCTCTGTAAGGTGTTATTACATCTTTTGGATACTGACAAAGAAACAAACATAAAAGCAGTGTGCCAGTTGTTAAAGGTAAGCCGATGACAAACAGTGTTCTGAAATATTGTTTAAATTTACATAAATTAGATTTGTTATTAATTAACATTCAATAATGCTCTTAATTATACAATTTGATTGGTACATCAGTTGCCAAGTTGACAAATCTTAGAGAACTATAAATATTTAGTAGTGATTAAATGGCATTGGAATTTGAGAGACTAATACATAATTGAGTAACAAACAAAATAGAAATTCAGAGACCTTTAATTGCTACCATTAATTATTCATGGATGATAAGTTTACTAGTTTACAATTTTTATATTTATATTTCCTAAAATAGACACTTTAATTGCTCCATTTATACTGCAAAATATTTTCCTTTTCATGGAAAATTAAAATAATATTAATAATAGAAAGATTTTCAATTCGGATATTTTTTTTTGTGCATCTCATCAAGCATAATGAAAATATAATGTTTTTTAATTAATTAAACAAAAAGATTTGAGCTTTACAGCATGTGAATTTACATAACAAATGTTTCGATTTTTGGTTGTATGTAGTTGTTAGATAATATGAAGGTTGATGGTTGGACAGGAAGAGGTAGGCCAAAGAAATGATGGATGGACTGTACTAAAAAAGATATGAATGAAAGAAGTGTGAATGCGGAAATGGCAAAAAAGAGAGACGAGTGCAAGGCAAAAACCCATTGCGCCGATCCCAAATAATGGGATAAGGGCAGGATGGTGATGATGATATAGTTGTCAGATATAGGGTTAGAGGCGGAGCGTCCAGCGGGCATGCATATGGCGTCCAAACATCTTAGCTAGGGCGTGCCTACTTGACTTATTTTTCGGGTAAAGCGCTACACACTGACTATCCGGTGGGCATACATGCGGTGTCCAGGAACAGACGTCTGAGTTACGCTTCGACTTATGTGCTTTAGAATTATGAATTTTCCTCGATTTTAAAGGTCGGTTGATATTACATAGGTTTTTAACCAACTTAAGAACTTATTGACTATCCTAAGCATAAAAATAAATCTTACGTAGTGTTTATTAGAATCTATGAACTTATCATTGTGATAGTTTTCGAGTATATTTCAAACGTCTGAGACGTCGCTCGGTGAGTTGTGCGCGAATTTAACTTAAGAAGTTTCTGCCTATTTTAAAAAATATTGGAAAATATAAATCCAGTAGGTTTTTACTAGAATTTGTCGATTGTCGACTAGTCGTTGTCATAGTTGCCTTGTATAGCGCCCCGTATAACATACGGACAGCTTGGGCTACGTGCAGCGTTCAAACGTCTGTAGCGTCGCTTGCACCTGGACTGCGTGCGTGCTGTAGATTCATTAAAATTACTTATCACTATCACACTTATCTGTATAGTGATGAAAACATACTTGGTGTTAAAATATTGAGTGTTAGAACTGTTGACTAAACGTTGTGTGGTAGTTGTCGGGTATAGCGCTAGATGCGGACTGCCCGGCGGGCATGCACGCGGCGTTCGAGCGCCTGAAGCGCCGCTCGCACCTGGGCTGCGTGCGCGCCGTGGTGTCGCTGCGCGGCGCGCGCTGGGGCCTCGCCGACTCGGAGGCGGGCAACAACGCGGACTCGCGTAGGCGATACAGTAAGTGACACACTCCTTAACTTGTAATTCTATTGAATTTTATTCAGGTATGTGTAATTTGTGGGTCGGGGACGTAACCGTTTGATAATGAGAAACCTAGGTACCTATTTAATTTAAATTTATTATATTTTAGGCAAAGTTCACACAATAATTAATTACGATATTGAAAAAAACTATGGTACATGTTATTATTAGGGACAATTTGATTTATAATTCGATTTTTTAAAAAATATTTCAATATTATCAATTTAAGCGAAAGGAAGTAATTTTCAGCGTTGTATTCATTTTACGAGCTATAAACGTGATTAAACAATTTAAAAAAGAATTGGATTATTACCACAACGCACATTTTAATTATTTTCACGAATCTATTTTCATTTTAACATCATAATCTTAGTAGAATGTCACATGTTTCTTTTTGTGCTTCAAGTTGTAAAACATTTTTTTTCATTTTCTTTATTAAGTCAGTCCCGTTTCAACAAAATAAACATGTACTCCAAATAATCTTATATGATAAAAATAATAAAAGATTCAAATACTAAAAGTAATGACATGATCGTTTGTTTAGACGGCATCGTGAGCCCCGAGGGCGGGTACCTGGCGGACGGGCACGCGCTGACGGCGGAGGAGTGCGCCTTCATGCAGAACAACCTGCCGCCCGCCAAGGGCGCCGCCATCGAGGAGGACATCCTGTGAGTAACCACTAACCACACACACATACACACACACACATACATCTATAACAGTAGACAGAAACATTATATATGTAAAGATAGTGTCATCCACGACGACGCGCCCCACCAATTTTTGAATTTGGAAATATTTTACTATGATCGCAATACTGTGTCCTGATTGGTCTATTTATTTTAGTGTGCATATGTACACATGGGTAATGAGTGTGTACCTATAAAACTTCATACAAGCGGAAGCTTACATAATGTACTGTCAACGATTGAAAATAGTGAGGCGCGTCTTCGTGGGTGACTTTATTTATAGTTAATACAGTTCTTAATGGAAATGTATTTTAATCGAAGACTTATTTACACTATGCCGGATTTATCTATGCAGTCTTGAATAAATTAAGGGATATAAAGTAAGCGGTGGTTGGTTGGTGAATATCTTAATTAAAAACCTTTAATACATCTATACATATAATAAAATCGTAGACTAGCCGTGTCTGTACATTTAATATTTTCAAGAAAAAAATTGTGTTTCGTGTTTTATTTGTGATTCTAAACTCAAAACAATGATTTTTAGAATTTTTGTCTGTTTGTCGGGCGTTTGTACGCAGTCAACTCCGAAATAGCTTAACCGATTTAAATGCGGTTTTCGATTATTTATTACAACAAGTCCCCCGGAGGTTTTAGTGTTTGTTTCATTCAAATCGGTTAAAAAATAAAAAAGATATGAGGGTTCAAAGTTTCCATCAAAACACATCATCAATGCGTGTAGGCAAATTCAGTTGAACCTGTTGTTGTTTGCACAGTACTTTTTAATGATATATAAAGCCTTCTTTTAATCTCCAAAGTAGATTTTGATCATGGCGGCCAATCACAACAAAGACTAACCAACATGCAGAAGTTATTATTTGCGTCCATAAGCAAGAATGCGTTAAATGCGTGCAAACATACAAGTCTCTTTCATTCTAGAAGTATACGACAGATATCGAAAATGTAAATATTTTGCAAAAAAAATATAAGAGAATTATTAGGATTATACAAGCATGAACAGTGACACTTTTGTTATATTTCATTTAAGATATACTTCGGACTTAAAATATAACAGTTATTAAATCGTAAAGATTGGACAGTTCTTCTATACATATAATATACATATAATAAAACAGTAACCGAACCATTTCTGTACATTAAATATTCTTCAAAAAGAGTAATTGGTATGCAATATGTATGTTCTATAGATATCAAAACCATGGTTAATTTTTTTCTGTTTGTCTGTTTATCTGTTTGTATGTGCGTTAATCACGTAATAACCACTGGGCAGATTTTTATAAAATTTCACATGCTGATAGACCAATATTAGGTGCAACTTATAGGCTACATTTTATTTAAAAAAATATATTTTTGGGGTGGCTCTCCATACATGTAAACGGAGGTCAAAAAAATAAATTCGCGAATACATCATTGAGTGAGGTTTCATTGGAAAGGTCTTCAGAAATAATATCGAGGTTTCTAAATGCGTTTTCTGCTAAAATAAATATTTTTTGAGATATACGCTTCTCAAGTCGTGAAAGTGTCATACCACGTGACAATGTGAGATTTTGGTTGAGTTGCGGACATTACTCTTAACGTATAGATCAAGACGTTAAAACACTCAATGAATCCTCAAGAACCTTCAAAAAATAACTAACTCTCTGCCCGCGGCTTCGCTCGCGTGGGCTTCTATTTTCTGTATTTTTAAAGAGGCGCGCGCTCTTTGAGATTTTGGTCAAACCTATTTCCATAGAAAATTATTAAAAATACTATAGACATGCGCATATATCACTGATCCTGCGATCTTAATTTTTTTAAACTTTTGTTGTGCTCCTCTAAAAATACAGAAATTAGTAGCCCACGCGTGCGAAGCCGCGGGCGGAAAGCTAGTTATACATATATATATACCCATCCGTCCATCCTTGCATAAATGTACATTTATAATATAAATAAGAAATCAGTTTATAAAATTTTAATAGTTGTGCAATGTTTTCTTCTTCTGTTTGATCAAAAAATAATAGATCTGTTCAAGTAGGCCATAGGTTATCTAACACTGCGGTTATACAATGGTCGTGGGTAAAATGATACACAAATTTTTTTTTTTAACCGATTTTTTACTAACGCGATTCAATCTAATTCGCTTAAAGATTTTATAAAGTGATTTTTTTAAATAATTAGTAGGGCGATTGCGTTAGTATTTTGTATTAGGAGACGTGCTAGTTGTATCACCGGTTGAATCGCGTGAATGCAAAGTTGGTAGTGTACGTGTATGTAGTATGTACATAAGCGTTACTTCAGTTACTTAACATTTATGCAATGATTCTGTAACCACTCTTACAAAGATAATAGATAGCTTGGATATTAAAGATGGAATATTGTATTTTCTTATCGGATCTGTTGACTGGCTAATTGGATAAAATTCACTTTTATACTAGATTCTGCCCGCGGTTTCGTTCGGAAAATTTTCTCCCCCCACAGGAGACATTTTTATATACCAGATGTTTAATTGAAAGAAGACAAATACATCTTTAAAAACTGCATTCGACAGACAGACAAGAAAAAATAAATATCTTTAATGTACAGAATATTGCATTTCCATAGTTTTATTTTATGTAAAGATTAACTGTCCAATTCAAAACCAATTTCGAATACAATTTAATAGTTTACCCATACTGGATATAAATGATTGCGTTGTCACATGTAGCGAGGAGCTGGAGAACGACGCGTGGGAGACGGGCATGGACGCGGAGATGCAGGAGGGCTTCCTGGAGTTCCTCAAGATGTCCAACCAGATCAAGCGATAACCGAGGAGCGCGCCCAACCGGATCAGACCAGCGTCTTTTCTACGACATTAGATTAGAAGAAAAAAAAATACAAAATATATCTAAAATCACAAAAAGATTTCGCTGTCATAGCACATAGTACGCGAGTCCATATGGCAATACTAACACAAACTCCGATGTATTTGTACAATTCATAGCAATAATACGTAGGCTTACTACTGATACATACGTTATTGTATTGTCTCAAATTTACGCATTTGTTACATAGTGAAGAAACTATTTTAACGGATTGTGAATGTGTCGTTCTCGCGGTTTGAGTTGTTCGAGTGCGCGTCGGATGGCGCCTGTGTGTACCGATGTAAGTTATACGTTTGCTGTGTTGATCCGTTAAAGTTGTTTACGATACGTTAACATGCCATTGATTTATCTTGCATGAAATTTTTGCATTAAACTCGTTTCCCTCTATCTGCTTTCTTAACAGGTAAAAGTAGATCAGACGATTTTGTCTTCGATTCAAATATTTGGTCTGTTTTCCGATTATGTATGAACTAAATTGACAGTGACTCTTAGATGTAATTATCATTTTATATGGATTTCTATAGTTTAAATCGGTGAAGACTAAATGTAAACAAGTTTATTTAATGGCGATAATTTTAACCGAAATGCATAATAATGACTGAAAGGATAGTTTTTAAAGGTTAATAATCGCGAATATTACAGTCGCGTAAAGGACGCTCGTATCCGGTTTAACGTTATTTTTTTGTTTTTTAACAAATAAGGACAAAATATATTTAGTTACTCGGGCGAGTGGATGGCTGTGGTCGCCACAGGCCAGTTATAAACCTCTCGCCCCAGTTAAATGTTTAATTTGTAACTTCTTGTTTACATTTTGTCTGTATTTTATGTTAAAATTATTTAGTGATCTCATTATTGTTCCATTTATTTTGTCTAATTCATGACAATAATTAACAACTCACTGCATCAGCAGATCCAAATTTCATCTGCCAATCAATTAAGATAAGTTTAATTCAGCGAATTTCAATTCTTTTCCACTCGAAGTAAATCTAGTTTGGAATAATTCTGCCACTAAATAGATTTTAAAACAATAACTTTTAAAAAGACGCGTATTACACTCCTTTAAGGTTATCAATATTATAAAATTTCGAATTTATTGTCGAACGAAACATTTCCGTAATATCGAACTATATTGTGTTACGAATTTCGAGTAAGAGACGCGCGGTCAATGCAAATGGCGTCATCAAAAGATTCCTTATTCCGTAAAAGGCATTTTTTTTTCAAGACTTGCATGTTTTTCATGTTGGAATGACGTTTATTGTTAGTATAATATCGAGTGGATTTAGTAAAATATAAAATTCCAAATTTGTTGTGCGGCATTTCAATATTTAGCCCGATAATTAATAAAGTAATTTATTTTTGGAATGATAATTGTAGTCAGTTAATTTGTGGTTATATTTCAATGAAGTTTTTAATTAGGCGAATTTAATCAAAATATTGTTGTAATAACTGTTGTCCGGCGCTGTAGACTGGGCGATTGCCTTATAATATAACGCGATCGCCAATAAATACTTATTTATGAATAAAATACACACGTGATATACTCGTCACTTCCAATACGCTCCGAGAATGCAATTTTTTGAATATATTTTATGCAATACTGGACATATTTATTTTAAGCAATTAGGCGGAAGTTTATAATATTTCATTGTATTTTTGTTGCAGTGATATTATGAATGTTATAAGAATAAATGGATATTTTAATAAAAGTCATTTAAATACATTGATGTTTTATTTAAAACTTTTATAATAAAACTGTTTCATTGAGTATAACAATGTTTTCAGTCAATTTAATTACATTATGAAGTCTCAATTTGGTTTGATAAAATGTGTTCTTTAAATATTAAATTGATCAGGTAACACTTTGTAAGGATTAAGAATGCCGTTAGGGTCCATAACCTTCTTCAATTGGCCCATCAACTGTAATGCAGTTTCGTCTTTACTGTAATGGATAAATTGCGGTTTGCGGAAACCTACGCCGTGTTCAGCACTTATTGATCCCTTCAATTTTGCGACTTCTTCGAAAATGTACGGTTCCAACATATCGTACATTTCTTTACTATATTCTGGTGCGGTTATATTTATGTGGATGTTACCATCGCCTTAAATTGAAAAAAAAAATAAGTAAAGGGGTATATTTATTCGTAGAATTTTCTTTATTTTTATATGTATACATACCAACATGACCATATCCATAAACATTTGCAGGCTTATGAGCCAATCTTTTTCGTAGTGAGAGAACAATATCATAATAGTTTTTCTGTGGTATGGAAACGTCGTATTTAAAGACGTAACCATCGACTAGGCCGGCTCCCGCGATGCTCTCCCGAATGTTCCATATGTTCTGCAAATAACGTAAATAATCTGTATAATCTGTTTTATTTTTTAGTTGTGGGTAATTGTGGCTATTTCACTAGACAGTGGATTCGATCATAGCTGTAGCCATAATGTCTATTGTGCAAATCTATGTTGTTTGTTACATCGTAAATTTGTACTATCTGAGCATAAATCTATATAAAATATGTATGTATGTAATTATTTGTAAAAACAGTGTTCATAATAGTCGTTTTGCTTATTTTAGGATTACATTGCGTTATGTCAAAGACTAAAATAAATTGAAAAGCAAATAAATACCCTCATTTTAGCAGGTTCTGAGGTAACTGTGCCATCGACTATATGGCCGCATTCCATTTCCTTGGAAAGGAACCGGCTCAGTTTCTCGTTGTCGTGCACTTCATCGCTCCCGCTCGTTTCTATAAGGACGTAGAATGGAAAATCATCCAAAGGATTCCTAAAATATACAATTTAAAAGGCATTTATTATCTATTATACCCATGGAAAAGAAAATAATTCATTTGTAAAGAAAATTAAATCATTGTTAAATGTTTAAAGGAGATAAAATCAATGTAAATTCATGCCAAATGTTTAAAAACAGACAAAAATGTCTTATCAGAGTAACGCTACAAGTGATGAGAAAATAACATCTTCAAGGTCATGGACCGATCTATTTTATCACAACGTATGTATACGTAGTTTCATGATTTGATTGTTTAATTCCATTGGTAAGGCATCTTTTTAACCGACTACCCAAAAACGTGAAGATAATTATCAATTCAGGCGGTTTTTTTATAAAACACAATATTTAAAAATCTTATAATATTTTGAGTGTATGAATACTCACGAAAGTTTAAGATTTTGTACAGTAGAACTTATTGCCCCGTTATCAGCCATCTCAAACGCAGAAAGAATTTCCCCTAGTGAAGATTTTGCGCTTTTGTATAATTCTAATACATCCTCAAACGATTTAACACCTAAAATTTAAAATAATTAATATATCTATTATCCGAGTAGCAAGTCATATTTTTTATAGAAGTTATAATAATAAGTACTTATTTATTTTCATGTCCACTAAAGAACTATACAAGCAGGAAATAAAAATAGGCAGATTTAAGGATTCCATAGGTATCCATATAAGGTTTTTATTTAAGATTTATGTACATCTGTTCATAGATAGAAATATTTAATAACTTCTTACCAAAATATCCGAGCGATATAGATTTGGGTAGTGGTGGGCAGTGAATAGCGACTTTAGTCACAACTCCTAAACTACCCTCCGAGCCAATGAAAAGGTGCTTTAAATGATATCCTGTGTTGTCCTTCTTAAGCGTTCGTAAACAGTCTATCACTGTACCGTCCGCTTTTACCTAAAAAATGGTGAAACATTTAATATTATTCCGTGACGAATGAAAATTATGTTACCTACGTATTACAATAACAACAACAAAAATCTATATTAAAATAAAAGTACAACTTGTATTTTTTACGTAATTAAGTCATTAATGAGTATGATTTCGTTATGAATTATGCAAAAGCATTTTAATATCTTAAGGCCATTAGATATTTAACGTTCACATACAGCTTCAACTCCGAGCACAGATCCATGTAAATTCCCGTATCGTAGTAACCTCAAGCCCCCAGCATTTGTGCTGACGTTCCCTCCAATATGGCAGGAACCCTTGGCGCCTAAGTCGAGAGGCATTATAAGATTACGCTCCCGCACGTAATTATCCAAGTTCTCTAATATACATCCTGCCTCGCATACAAGAGCCCCTAAGAATAAATAAATCTCGAATAAAACAACCAGCCCATTATGAACCACCCATAACCAAAATGAAATAGAGAATACATTCTCACTTGTAGACCTTGCCTACTCGTTTTTTTTAAATCTAAGATAATTTTTAAGAGATGGCTATGATGCTATCTACTAATGTAACAGGTTACAGGATTGAGAAATACTGATTTAGAACTATGTATTTTTAAAATCTCGTATAAATAAATTTGTGTAAGTAAAAAACACATCAGAAAACATTGCGTAAAATAGAAAAATATGTAAATTAAATTATACATAAGTACCTGATATTTCATCCAAACTTATGATTTTGTTCATAGAACAAAGACTTAGAACAATTTCATCGAATACCGGCACCGACCCGCCAACGAGCCCTGTATTCCCGCCCTGAGGGCATACCGCCAATTTCTTATTGTTGCAGTAAGAAAGGATCTCGGACACTTCTTCTGTTGTTTTTGGTTTTAGCACAACCTTCGATTGACCTAAAATAATATCAATTTCAGTACAAATATATTTGGCATCGTCACGCTCGCAAATACTCTGTTGTGATAATCTTCAGGGCAATGTTGGACATTATTAAATAGTATGGACTGCATTTCGTATGCTGATAAACTAAAAAGACTATTGAGAACATTATTGTTAGCCATTGAACAAATAGATGATTATAACAAACCTCTACAATTTTTTATCCAATCTATATTAAATGGTAAAACATCAGATTCATCGGTTATAACTCTATCTTCGCTTAATATAGATTTAAAATAATTGATGTCTGTTGCATGTATAGAACCAAAACTTTTTCTCTTCACATTATACTTTTCCTGTAAACAAAAACTTTTATAATGAGACACATACAATCACCGCTCGATTAAACCATATAACTTGTTATTACTTTGTTTTCGACTATGCTATGAAGGTGCAATAGATATTGCATGTCTCAACTGCGCAAGCGCAGCGTATTTGGGTGATAAAAACTAAAAAGCATTAATTTTTAGGTATTTTACCCAATTTTAACTTTTAAAATTTCATAACCTGGGACTCAAGTCATTAATTGTTTTGAGGTTTGCACAAACAAATATATAAAACATATTATCATATTTTCTTATGCCTATTGTTTGTATACATAATTAAGTAGTTCAGATAAGCAATGCAACGTTTCAGTCCCTTATTCGACGGTCTATTTAAAAACATAGTAATGATAATATTACATTTATCCCGATACAACATTTGTAAGAAAATAAAGTTAAATACTACGAATAAACACAATTTGAACTTACCGCTGACAGTCGTGGAAGTACAGACGAAGAGTATTTCGCATGATTTATAAATTTATTTTTGCATATATCAAAAACAATCACAGACAGTGGACGCAACATAATTGTTCTTATCTAATTTTATAAGTTAGGTAAAATCCAAGACAA
>LQNK01001039.1:0-25547 GCA_001586405.1 Phoebis sennae
AGTTAAATGTATTTATTGAGTAATCAATGTTCTACGATTTATTTGGACCCAACTTTGCAATATTTTCTATCGAGAAAATTTTATGCAATCGTGTTTCTGTTAACATGATCGCAGGCAATAGTCCTGAACTTTGCTACATTTTAATTTCGAAATATTCGATCCATTATTACTAATAATATTAGTGATCTCGCGAAGCCATTTGGCCTATGGCGGGCTCTTAAGCAATACGTTTGTTTAGAATTAATAACCGATTTTAAGAATAATCTTTGTGAAATCATATTCAATCTTCCCATTATATTTGAATAGAAATTAAGTTACAAAATTCTGTGAAACAAATAACAATGCGAAAGGAAATAAACGGGTACTGTTATTGCCAAAAGTGTATTTAATAAACTTTTAAATGATTGTTAGGTAACGGTCACGGAGAAAGTGCAAATGTTTCGCCTGTGTGTGCTCAGTGCAGCAGATAACGGGCCCGCCTGGCCTTCATCCTAATTACCCGAAACTTGGTACAGGCGAGAACAAACAGTGCTACGATATTGACGAAACGATCTCCATTCCGTGACGAAGTGACTTTTCACACTTGACACTTCTACACTTATGTTATAAAGAGGAAAACTTTCTTTGTTTGTTTGGTTGTAATGAATAGACTCAAAAACCACTGGTCCGATTTGAAAATTCTTTCACCATTGGAATGCTAAATTATCTACGAGTAACATAGGCTTTATTTTATAGGCTATACATATATATAACTTTAAGCTACGGGAACGAAGCCGCGCGGATCAGCTAGTTTTATATAAAATCAAAAGAAATGACATTTTTTCTTCGGTTGAACTTCGGTCCTTATGAGGTTTTTGAGGAAAAACTTGTTTGAATGATTTGAAGAGGAAAGAATCAACGGAGATGCGATGATGCAAGAAATGATAAAAATAAGCTACAGATGTACGCACAAGCACATAATGCATGCTAGGTATTGCGAATATTATGTAAGGCCGGTCTATGATGTAAAGCGTAATCCTATAAATGAGAATTTTATATTTAAACATAGAAAATATTAAGAGGATTTATCTATACGATTTACAATAATCATGTATTTATACCGTTGGTTATTTTTAACGACTTTCAAAAAAAAGGAGGAAGTTATCAATTTGAGCGTATTTTTTTATGTATATTACCGCATATCTCCTGCATTCGAAAGAGTAGATTGTCAGTGTGGTCCCATAGAAATTTGCTTCAGTTCTGATCATCCATGTGAACTCCTCGACAGATTAAGCTCTGCGGTTAAGGTTAAATGATTTATATACCCGTTTAACTCTACCTCTGTGACTAAATTGTGACTAGATAATGTGATTACTCTACATAAGTCACTAAAAAGGGAAACATAATAACTTTTTGCAAGTGTCCCTGAAATGTTTTAGAGGATATATTTCGACTAGCATTAATTAAAAACTATATACTCAGTGTTATATTATTGTTGATTTTGTTGACCTCGGATGGTGCAGTCTCAAGCGAGGTCTTTTATTTTGGCTTTAACCTTATTTTTAAATAATAAATAATAATGCGAGTCGGACAAGTATGCATTTGGATTAAGAAATAATTTAATATTTTAAGGAACGGAATACAATTAAATTAGAGTTAATATTCAGGATAATCCTTCTTTATTTTACGGCGGCAGATAAAGTCTTTGTTGTATACAAATTCATGTGCGTCACATAGCTTTTACTGTCCACCATCATCGACAACACACATCCTTTAATCCTGCTAATATTATAAACGCGAAAGTTTGTGAGGATGTGTGTATGTTTGTGTGTTTGTTACTCTTTCTAGCAAAACTACTAAACCGATTGTGATGAAACTTGGTATTCACTTAGGTCAGGATCCAGGATGACATATAGGCCACTTCAAATCCCAGAATGACAATGGGATTAGAAGTTACATACGCGGATGAAACCGCGGGGTGACCCTAGCAATAATCTAAAGAGAGGTGCTGAAATAAGACAAGGTATAATTAATGGTAAAGCCTGGATAGCAATATATTTGCTCGTCTTAAAACAATAACATCAAAACAAACTAGTTTTCAGACGCTGTATTATCAGTCTTACGATAACGTTACGACGCAAACGCGAACGTTGTTGTTTTCCAAAACACGAGATGCGTTACGTAAGAGAAAGCTGTTGGGTTGCGCAAGCAATAGACGCCGGCCGAGATGTGCCGCTTACTCCTGCTTTCTCGCACTCGGCATTTTTAAAGATCAATGTTTTATTTGCTTTGGCACTTATTGATTACCTTCTATTTGCTTATGGTTTCTGACGCTACATTATCTATTCGATGGCACTAAACGTCCGGTAAATGTGACAATTGCGTTTGAATATGTCTGAAGCCCCCTCTACACATCGGCAAACGCATGCGCGGACGTCATACTTCGATGGATGGCAGGTGCATCGGTAGCTGATGACCGTCGGCTGATGTGTAGAGGAGGCCTGATAGTTAAATTTAAGGAGTCCATAAGAATTGGCAGTTTAACTAAAATACTCAGAAACCGGGTATCAGTCTTCTTATTATAATTGCCTAGTTATTGGTAATTAAAGACAGATATGAAAGGAAATGTTGGTAGAGTCGTTTTTGTTTTTTTTAAATCACATTAAGTAACGAGTATGTATGAACTTTAAGCACAACAAGTTTTTAAACAAAAGGAACCGGAAAATGTTTATTTTGTGGCACTACGTCACAAACACGATTTAAGTCAACATACATTTTTTTTATAACACGAAAATTATGATAAAAATATGTGTATAATTATTTAAAATTTTTCCTTATGTATGGCATGCTATCTGATATTGAATATTAAATTAATTCCAAAATTTATTGGTGTATTTTGATCAAATCTGTTTTGTCAATATTTTTTAGAAAAATCATCCAAAAAAAATTTTAAAGCCACGTCTGAACTTTAAAAATAATCTTTCATAGATTGATATAAAATTAGTAGTAATCAAGGTTTTCCATTAACTAGCTTATTATTTATTTATTAGCGATACCAACAGTGTACACATAAAAACGTAGAGTAATTAAATCTAAACATAAACATCTTGGCTAACTAGTTATAGTGAGCCACGATGTATACACCAATACCAACTTATATTATTTCATAACTGTTTTGCCGGCCGTTTTCAATAATGTATCAAAGATTGTGGATAGATTGTAATCTCAGATTAAATGACATTTGATTGTCAAAAGTCATAACATAGGCTATCCGTCGACAATATATTCAAATCAAAGTGAGTACAAATAGATAGATTTGCCTGACCTTAGTAAGCAAAACAAGGGATAGATAGAATATTGAAAACGGCCGTTATTAACACCCGTATTCTAAGAAGTTACCCTCTTCTTCTGCTTTTGTTCCTGGCCCTCCTGTCTCAGATGGAATTTGCCAACAAGAAGTTACCTTAATTCTCCTCCACTCAACCACGGCTAAGTTTACGTCAAATATGACGTTCAGAAATATTATACTGTATTCTAAGATAAAAGTTGGATATAACTGGAGGAGAACCAAAGAGGCCGTATAATTTAATATTGAGTTAAGTCGAGGAATGCTCAAGGTACGTATTAGAATACGGGTGTAAGTATAACTGCGGTAAACAATAAAAAATAACAAATTGAAAAACAAAAGAAAAAATAGTTGACATCAATACTATCTTATTGTTTGTACCTAATTAATTTTAATTGATTATAATAATTACAAGCAGAAACAACGCAATTTTTTATCAATGTACATTTTGTTCATCTCGGAGATATCGTGTCGCGCTAAACGTGTATACTGTATAGCCTATCGGGTGATGATGTGCCGGCGGGTCACGCGACGGTCGGAGCACGCGAGTCGCTCACGTGGCTGCTAGATAACCGTTTTTGCGCTCGAAACGTTGTGATCAACGTGGCTCAGAAGGCGGGGCGGAGGTTGTCGCTCGAGTATTTAATTGTTACAGTAAATTTAGCAATTAAATGCGAAATGTCAGGTTGCGTAATTATTAGAGCGAGGTAAAGGATTAGATTATATTATTATCAAATAACTAGCTGCGCTCCAGGGCTTCGCTCCCGTGGGAATATCGGGATGATATTCCCGGAAAAAAAAATTTCGAATCGGACCAGTAGTTCCTGAGATTAGCACGTTCAAACAAACTCTTCAGCTTTAATAATATTAGTTTAGATTTCAGAAAAAAAATATCTACCTTGAAAACCTAAAAATGTATTTATTTTATGACTTGACTTAACTTAAGGTCCTAAGTCCCCTAAGTGGATTTATTTTATGGGAAAAGGAAAAAAGACATAATAATTCCAGAGATCAGTGACAATAAAAACAATGTTGATAATGTTTCTGTTGACGAACAAGTAAACAGTAGATAAGAGAAAATAATGAGTGAAATATATTGTAATATTGTTTTTAAAACCAATATTTATAACCTCGAGGTAGTTTTTCGACAATCTGGGATTTCTATTCGTATACTTTCCGCCTTCTTAATGTCAATTTTATTGGGTTATAAACTTTAAGGAAAAAACTTGTTGGATTAGATATTTTTATTTGTCGCCATATAATTCTTGTGTAATTTGTTGTTACAGACAAGAAGATATAGATAAATTACGTGTCACAGTGTTTGTCCGCGATGGACTTCTAAACTACTTTACCAATTTTAACCACACCGTGTGCAGGTTGATCAAACTTGAAAGATACGATAGTAGTCCGCTATGAAAGGATTTTGATCAAATCCCACGGGAACGGGGAAAACCGCGGGGCACAGCTAGTTGTGACATAGACATCGTAGGTTTTAGTTACTGGCAAAAACAAAGATTTTTTAAAATTTATGATACTAAAAAAAATGAGAGAGAAAAGGGAGCAAAATGAATATTAATCGGAACAGCTGAAAAGCAATACTCATTCAGCCGATTTAATCTTCAGGGACGGTTGTCCTGGCAAGGTGACTACTTGTTTTGTGGCATCACTAATCCAATAACGACGTTTTTGTCCTTTTGCTTCGCTCATGGTCGCTCGGTTATTTTCCTGTTCGTCTCACAGTACATGCTACAGCCATAGTTCTATATGTGAATATGCGTCGTGTAGAACTAACCTCGCTGCGTTACGTTTTTTAATCAAGAAACAATAACAGCACGTTGCAAAGGCAATAAAAACTAGAACTCATTAATGAGTCATTTTTAAGAAAAAACAGTTAATAGTTATTGTTGTATTCAGTTTACAGCGTGAATTAGTTTTTTACATTTTAAGTCTGTTAATTATAGACCTATTGATTAGTGAAGTATATTCGATTTTTTGTGGCAGCTTTTTGTTTGTATTCTTGAAGAGCAAATCGTGTATTGCTTTTACGATTGTTTCTAAGTACTTATTCACAAATTCGGGTCAGAACGAAGACGTTTCCGTCGAAATTTGTATGAATCGTGTTCCGATTTTCGATACTTTCCGATCGGATTCGCATTTGCGAATAGGAGGGCCAGGTCCTGCTCATAGTAATATGCCATTCGATTTAATTTTTATATTCTCTCTGGTTCTCTAAAATAAGATACAAATAGAACTAACTCTGCACTAAAGGAAAAATTAGTGTTACCTAATTAATGTTAGTTTTGTCATTAATTATTTTCATTATAAGTTAGAATAAGTAGTATCACCATGCATGATATTGTGCTCGCTAATTTAGGATTTACACAAAAACGTTTGTGTGTGTCGTTCAGAGCTAGTAAGTGTTCAAATTAATGAACCAAACAAAAAAAATGTTCGCAGAAACTGTTCACTGTTTTACGTCAAAGAATGTTTACCGTTAAACAATCAGATGATACTGAGCAGTATATATTACTTAATTTTAATTTCCTTTAGAAATCCCAGTCTGGGTTAAGACTGCAATAATCGAATGTCAAATGTGATTACGCTTGCGTAAAAGCAGCCTGTTTCCTTCCCGGTTCATTGGCTCGCTGCGGCTAGGGGCGCCAACTGAATATTTATTATTTTTAGTGACGTAAGAAATTCAATAAAAATTGGTATGATAAGAACTTAAAATTTAAAGGCTACGAGTAATTTAGTCTGCTGTTTGATGGACCGAGGTAAAAAAAAAACATGATAAGCTTTCTAAAATTAAATATCTCCATCCGATCATAAAATTTCATATAAATTTACTTATTAATGCTTATAAGTTATTACAAGATAATCCAGATTATTGAAAATTCTACAGAGGATTTTTTAACCCAATCATTAGATTGGGTGCAATGCATATAAAAAAAATAGAATGACTGGCTACTTATGTACTTGCAATAAGCTATAGTGACAGCCCTAGGTGTGAATGTATGGGTCAGTTTGTTTACCACTTTTCTATACATTTTACGTTCACTGAACTTACAGTGACTTGAATTAAACGTCATAAATCATAATAGCTCTGGTTTTCACATTCAAGTTTTATTTAATCGATATATATTTCGCTGTGTGCAATAACAATCGCATATGAATTTATTTGTGTGTGTGTGTTATGGTTAACCAGTACCTCTGATTTCGTCTGAATGAGCTGGGATAGACAAATTATGTATTTTAATCAGCTTATAAATTATAATTGTACCGTTCTAACGTTTCCTCGTCCTTGACTAACAAACAAAAACTCTCACATGTACAAAATAAGTATAATCATTTGCTTAGTCATTTAATCCGTGAGTGATCTAAAAACAACACAAAGGATATTTTTAAAATAAACAAAATTTAGCTCCAATGCATAAATTAACTTTCAAATGAAGTCACCAGTATTTCTGAAAGTTAATAGCTAGGTCTCAACGGTAAGCGTGTGTTTGAAAAGCACTCAGGTGTAACTATTGCTAAGTAATTAGGCACTTTCGCTCGAACTCTAAATTCATTTATGTTATGTTCTCCAACTGTACCGGTTACACCCGCTTGAACTTCTAATGACAAAAAACTTCTATTACTGCGGATAAATTTAAATGATTCATCAAATGTTGATGGGTTTGCAGTCAAAAAGAGCAACTTTAGTATTAACTACGACTTATGACATCATTAACGGCCATTTTCAATAATGATTATGGATAGATTGTTATGTTAAATTATATGACAATGGATAGACAAAAGTCATAGCAAAAGTAACCGTCGTTAGGATATTGAAATCAAAGTAAATACAAATAGATAGATTTGTCTGACTTTAGTAAGCAAAACAAGGGATAGACAGAATATTGAAAACGGCCGTAAGAAGGAATATTGATCCAAATTTGATATCCGAACCCTGATCATATAATGAATACGTACAGTGTACAAATTAACGTAATAATACCGTTGAATAATCAGAATACCATACCGTCAATAAATACATTTAAAACAAAGGAATAACTGTTGTATGACGTACAACTGGATATGGAATATTGTATGAATAATTAAATAATTTACATTCATCGTTGAGTATAAACCACTTATCAAAAAGAACGTGAGTCGTAGAAAGGTCAGGCTAAACTTTCAAAAGCCAGACTAAATCCTTTAGCCTTGGTGCTAAGTTTGATGCAGGTCGGATAAGGACTGGTTTATTTGAAAAGAATTTCATTGCTCTAAGAAAATTTTAAGTGATGTTTTAATTTTGTGCAATATTTTTTAATTTTATATAGAATTATACTCTTTTTTACACTATTTCCACATTTATTAATAAACTTTATTTAATTTACAACCGGTTTCGAACAATCATCATCATGATGATGAAGAAATAATGTAAAAAAAGTGTTTAACTCAAAAAAAAATTAAGTGCATTTCTATCAAGAAGTAACAATACAGTCTATAAAGCAATATTATTAACTTAGTTAAACTTTAATAAGTGGTGGCTTAAGATTTTGGTGTTGGTCAATGAATTGAAGGTAGAATCAAGTTTACACGCGAGTCCTCTACAAGAATAATGCCGAAGTCTCGCCGCTCTAAATCCGGTATTGATCTGGGCTTAAAGGTATTAATAACCACAAAAATCATTTTAAGCTACTACTCACCTTGCATAAATATATTGCTTTCAAGTTAAAAGGAATATTAATTATGATATCAAGGAAGCATGTTCTTAACAAGAGTTGTAATTGCCGAAGGAATAGAGTAGGGTTCCATCGCCGGACATTGAATAATAAATGACATAATTGATTGACCGTGCTCTAGTTTCAAACGTACTAGCTTGTTTTACACTTGTTATCTATAATACTCGAACTGATTGTAGTGTTTCAGTCGATGGTAATAGCAATGAAATTATGTATGTATTAGCTGAGCTCCGCGGTTTCACCCGCGTATATATCACGTTCCCTCCTGTTATTCCTCCTGGGGTTTCTGGTATAAAATTTCATCCAAAACGGTCCCGTTATTTCCGAGAGTATTCAATACAAGCAAACAAATCTTTCCTCTTTATAATATTATTGTAGATGAAGTATAGAGCGTCACTTGAAGACAAAAGACATAGAATTTTGTTCTATTAAATTAATACGTTAGTTGTTATCACCGCAGTGGTTAGTGAGTCAGTACTGTACGGGCAGGTATCGCGTCGCGATCGCTTGCCCCATGTCCAAGCGAGGCACGTAGTTGGCACGATTCCGGCGTCCTTGACATTCGTTCCGTGGACGCGTTGATCACCGACCGCCCGAGGCTCGCACCTCGGCGTGTGCTAATCGTGAGAACCCTTCCGCGTTTGTTTCCTACACGACTTGATTACTCAGTATATTTGCTTTTAGCGTCTTCGATCGTGATTTGATGAGTATATTTAGTCACGAATTGCATTGAATAAAACGACCATTTTGTATCTGATTACTTTTATCATTGTACAGCCGCCTGTCTTGTCTATATTCGTTGTAAGAAACGTTATAATTCATATTTACAATTGGATTCTATTCAAATAAATAAATAAACGAGACTCATTCAGCTGCGCTATTTATATCCAGCGTTGTGTTTATCGCGTTCGCTAATATCGTTAAATCTATTTACAATGTTGGACGATTCGACTGGTCTGATAGTATAAATGGAAATAGCAATTAGAATTCCCGGTCTGGCGGGGTAAAAACTCTCAGCGTTATGTATTGAAAATTGGGGAGTATAACACGCGTAGTTCATTATTGATTTCACTTATCAAGCTCGCCTTTATCTATCAATGAACAAATATACGTACATTGTTATTGAATTTAGTAAGCTATCCTATATATTTAGTATCCTACGTATACTAGTGTAACTTATTGGCTGTATGCTTCAAAGAATTTTCATTGGTTCATTACGGCGTGGGCAGCGGTGTCTGCCCTATTTGAGAGCTGGAATTGTAATACCAGATTAGGACCAAATGTATCCAGTGCAAGCCGCTGTTGCGTAATGTACTGGACACTGTATTATGAAACATGGCTTAAATATAAACAGAATTTGGTATTTGAAAGTCCTTTGAAGTGTTATAGTGCAACTTCGTTTACAACTACATTGATTCATCATATCTGCTTGAAGCCTTGTATTTTAGATCAAAAGATCTTTTTCACGTAGGGTACACTAGAACTAATACTGGTTAACGTGAGCCTGCACAGTATGTGCAAACTACATAATAGTTTACTTAATGATATCGATCTGTTTTCATTCTCTCAAGATAAATTCAGGAATAATGTCAAGAAATGTTTCATTATTTTTTTAAGTACACTAGCATGTCAGCTAATGTGCAAATAAATAATTGCTGCTTCAATATGTTCACAGTGAGACGTTATTGGAGCAATTAAAATTAAAAAAAAATAAAATTTTGTTATTCCTTCTGTGAGCTTCCGTGCTTCCATTAGGGCTAAGTAATTTTGTTATTTTACATTTTCATAGTTTTTCACTTGTTACAATAGTCATGTTTTAGCCGTCTGCAGCTCAACGAACCGAGAGTCAATGTTTTGATCGTTACACTAGTTGGCATACTGCGTATTATTGGCGTGTATAACTTCCTACTACTTTGTAATTATTGCTGTCTATATTACGTTATGTTCCACGCTAACGATACGATATATCATCGAGTATGGATCAGATTTCTTGTACTTGTTTGTTTACTTCATTTACAATGTAAGCGCATTGTTTGTGATATTATTTTTCACTTCCTTTTTAATTGTGACATTAACTAATTTTAATTTGACATTTTAACTTCTATGCACGTGCCGACTGGCGCGTGATTGTTATCAAGATTTAAATTGAATTGTTGTAACAATTAATTTTTTGTTAATGTGACTCGTAAAAACTTTTTCATATTGCTACGAAATAAAAACGTTAAGTTGTCAAATTCTATGCAAAGCGCGCTAGAGAAACGCGGAGATAGACAACGTTCATCAGCTAAATAACTTAGGCTACATCGGACCATTCTGAGCAAGAATAGTGCGCATGAAAAGTGAAGTACACACACAAGTTTGTTTTCTGCATATGTCTTTATTGTGATACTGCATACCACTGACATATTTTATCTACAATCAATAATATTGACCACTATCGATAAAGATGAATGCTTCTTTGCGAATCCAATTTGCTATACATACTTCATTATTCGCAGTGCGATTCAATCCAACCACAAGAGCTATTTATAAATCTGGTATGTCCAAGCCAATAGATTGAGTTATTTGTAAAATATTAATAATAGCCAGATACATGTTACTGATAATTGTTTTATGTCGTCTAAATACAACATTTCTTCTTTCGTTCTTAACTTTTAATATTGAAAAAAAGAATAATCACTTTATGTTTTGGTATCTGTTACAACATGTGATTCCAACAACGTGCAGTTTTTCACATTTATTTGTTATGACGAACGTGTCGTGGTATGTATGTGACATGTGACCCAAGCAAGTAGATTTACACTAAAAACTACCGTCTTTGGATAAAATTTGAAAGTTCGTAAAACCGTAGAACAAAGTTATCGTCTACCACATGAGTAATGTGATAAAAGGTATGAATGCTTACACATAACCTGTATGGTTGTACGCGATTATGCATTCTGCAAGCAAGCTGAGGTCCAAATCGAAATCAATAGCATGAGACGGTGGTTTGTTCGCAGATAACAATTGCACGCCATTCTATGCGGTGGACAATGCCATAACAAGCGGGATATTATTGTTCCTAGCCATTTTTCTCACCCAACTAACTATATATTAACTGTGTATTGACTGCATAGAATTTTTAAAGTTAGTTTACAACTAACAGCGTTGTTGTTTCTTGCCAGGAGTTAGGTTTGGCACATTATGTATTTATCTTCCATCTGTAATGACTTCCATTAACTGTTATGTTCAACTACGAAAATTCTTTCATACTCGTATAAGCCATCCTTCAGTCCTCCTCTAATTCACACCCTTTCTTACATTCAATATGTTCACAATACTTCCATTACCACAGTTATCACGTGTTTTTGAGCATTATAACCTTGGTCTAGCGTGTACAAAATGCAAAATTGTAATTAGCCAAAAAAGTTTTCGTTTACAAAAAATTGATAAACAAAACTACTTAAGTCATTAATATGATACGTTTCTTTATTGCTTCTTTGTTTAAATTAAATTTGAATATTTTCCTTGGTCATATCTCTGTACAAGTCCGTGGCGCTTATGCTGCTTTTCTTATGAGAGTTTTTCATCCAAATTTTTGGTTGCGTGATAAAAATAACCAAAAGTACTTGTAAATTATTTCATATGATTCATGAAATATTTAAATTAAAAAATATTTTATTCAACAAAAGCGCAGATTACTATAGCTGTGCCCAGCGGTTTCACACGCGTATATCGTCCGGTTCCATGGAATTTTCGGGATAAAATCTATCCTATGTCTTTTCTCAAGTTTCAAACATTGTACAAAATTTCATCCAAATCGATTCAGTGGTTTAGGTCTGAAGAATGGACGGACACATACAGAGTTACTTTTGCATTTATAACAGTAAAGATGGATGGATATGTATTGCGTCATGATTTTTCACAAAATGAACAAAGTGATGCAATACATCGTCATTACTGAAATAAAATAATAACGCGTTGTAAAGTCGTACGACAGCGTGGCTCGCGCAACCTTGAGTTTTCAATAGCAAAGGAAATTTATTGATTTGTAAAGTAGTGTTATTATCTACTCATTGACTCGCGCTTGTACATAAATTACGTTAGTCTGGAATATGCGCCGTATTGTTTGCATATGGTTTTAGAACCACGTCAGTTGTACGGCAACGCGATGTTCTGTACGCGATTGGATTTTGAAAAATTTGGACTCAGGAAGGAGACATATAAGGAGACTTTTATTAAGACACGAGCTTTCTGCCCGCGGCTTCGCTTGCGTGGACCCGGCAATTCGAATTTTTCTTGTCGTAAAAACCATGCTTGAACTTCAACGAACATTTAAAAAAAGAATTGTCCAAATTGGTTCAGTCGTTGTTGAGTTATGCGCTTACCAACACATTTTGCGATTAATTTTTATATGTAAGATTTCTATTTTAAAGTTAGTACGTAGATGCAGTCCGGGTTACCTCTGTTATTATTCTTTCTTAACAAAGAATGGTCAGCATGTTTGAAAAAAATCACAGTAACATTTACTTCTATGTGGCATATTCCTCATTTCTCATCTTTCTGTGATATTTCGCGCGCCAAGCGTACACGATTATTATCACTTTTATTTAATTTAATAATTTAGTAGAATATTTTGTAAATATACCATTAAATTGCTGCCTGTTTTTCGTTTCATTGCCAGTTTATATTATTTCAATAATATTGTTAGAGAATTGATGCACTTAGGAATTTATTTATGTCGTGTCTATTCATTGTCTAGGGCAGCTGTTTCTTATATCTCTGCGTAGTTCAAACTGCATCTATTTTGTCAAGAAAACTAATGACAACTTAAATTAATTGAACTCCGTAATTTGTGTTATGAGTCATCCGGCTTATTACTCGGTCATTAAATTCAAATTAAAGTATTTTTAGCGTTTTCGTACATCGTGTAGATGCATTACTTAATTATTGTGTTTAATATGGACTGATAATAAACACAATTAAGTGTTTGTGGTACAAGGCCGCTGATTATCGCTTGGACGACCTCCTCATTAATTGTTAGACATTTATATAATTTCGTATTTTAATTTAATAAGTTATTTTCATGACCAACGGAGGTGGTTCAACTCTTGAAAGTTAGCAGTAGAAGGTGATCTGCAGGAGGCTACTATGTGGCATCTTACTTTGGTTGCATTTAAAATAACCATTATTATTAAACATTATTTATTCTTAAACATTTCAGTAGTGGTAAAAACCAACGTTAATCATAAGGACTTCTTTGAATTTTTCGATTAAAATCTAAAACTTAATAAGAAAACAGCTCTCTAACTAACGTAAATTTGCTTAAACCTATTTTAAGATAAATTTTATATTTTAAATTAAAGAAACAACAAAAAATAATGATTCTAACGGAATTTACGTTATCTAGCATTAATCAACAATTTTATATTACTAAACTCTAACCTCGAGACCAACATTTATTGTTATGGACGTATGCTTGAACATTTTCATTTAAAAAAGCGCATACTAGTCTTCCTTCTGTTCCCACTCATATTATCATTAGTAGGGGTTGTGAGGATGTATACGTATGTATGTCTCAAATCTTTCATGCAAAAACTACTGAACGGATTCGAATGAAATTACAGTAATGACAAGAATTTCTAATGATTTTGTGTAATTTGGCTAATCCATCCAATGAATTTTATTGTGGATCAGTAGAAAAATTGAAATTAACCACCCGATTGGTACAGTGAATATTGCAACGGACTGTTGCGCCGAAGGGTGTCGGTTGGACCCCCACGAGTAGAAAATTAATATGTGATGGATATTAAAATTTTCTACTGTCGGGGTGTTAATTGATATAGTATGTATGTATTTAAAAAAAATCTGTTTAAGGGTCCATATTACAAGCTTTGCTTAGTTTGGGACTGGATGGCGTAGTGTTAAATGTCCCAGTTACAGAAAGTTTATTATTATTACTAACAAATCGGTTTAACATTGCAGACGCTGATCAACATGGCGTACTGCACGCTCGCGCTGTGCGGCTTCCTGGTGCAGCGCGCGGTGTTCGGGCGGCTGCGCGTGTCGGAGGCGCAGCGCGTGAAGGACAAGTTCTGGAACTACGTGTTCTACAAGTTCATCTTCGTGTTCGGCGTGCTGAACGTGCAGTACATGGACGAGGTGCTGCTGTGGTGCGGCTGGTTCACGCTCGTCGGCGCGCTGCTGCTGCTCACGCAACTGAGCAAGGATCGCTTTGAATACGTGAGTGGATTGGCCCTAACAATGTATAGAGAATTATTCTTTAATGTCGAGTGTCCACCTTAAATATAATATCAATGTAGGATATGAATATCTACGATGTAGCTGTGATAGTACTGTTCGGCAACAAAGCTAAAAAAATAAAGGTTAAATGGTACAAAGTCTTTCTAAGGCTGGCAAAGCATCTGCACCACTCTTAGTGGAGATAAGACGCTTAACACCTGGTGAACCGCATGCAGTATTGACTCAAAATAAAAAAATAATAGGCTCTTTGAGAGTTTGTTTACAAGCGGAATACTTTTAAATATTATCGAATCCAAAAATGACAATATTAACAATAACATTCCACAATTAGTAAGTAACTAAGTACACTTAGCGGGTCATTTTGTTACGTCATGAGCTCCCTTGATAAAGGATCTTTACTTACGCCAATAACCTTACTTTTCCATTTATGGTAATATGTTTTTGTTTCAATGACAGACGATTAACCAAATTTACAATTCGATATCAAAACACTTGTCTACGTTTCCGTTGTAAAATCAACAATGGCACATAAAATAAATATATATAAATAAGCTCGATGTAATCGAAAAATAAAATTTTCATAATTTATAAGTACACTTCATTTAATTTACACCTGGTTTCGTAAAATTATCACCAAGTAGATTTTTCGAAACCGAAAAAAGGGTAAAAAAGTCTTTAATAAAATAATTTTATAAATAAGGACAGAATTGCTTTTAGAACGTATTCTCTGCATTGTTGTTGTTTTCTCCGTTTGGGATTGCAAAGAAAATCTAGACAAAACAAAAAAATCGTGATTCTAGAAAAATCTGTATTAGTTTTTGTGTAAACGTAGGTCTAGGTCAGACATAATGGCATGACTGACCGCAACAAAAAACCCACATAAAGCGTTATAAACCGCGGCTCGTCGGAATTCAAAACAAGCTGTTATCTACGCGAAGTGAAAATAAACAACGTGCGGGTAGGGCACGCGCACCGGCCGCCAGACGGAATTATTGGACTGATAACATACGAGGGATTTCATACGTTGTAAAATTATATTCCCGTCTATGTTAGGAGGAAAGAGGAATCATAATAATAGCGCACAATATATTTATTGAAGTATCATCATCATCATTGGCACGTCTATTGCAGACGATCATTGGCATTCTGTCTGGTCAAAGCAGTGTTTTTTGTGCTTAAGCAATCATGATGACATGAACGACACATCTTACCGCAGGCCTGGCAGGATTTTGTGGAAGTTGTAACCGTATCGCGAAGATGTCGTTTTCTCCTGCCAACTAGTATCTTAAACCAAGCATCATCGCAAAGCTTGTAAACTTCAAAAATCAGTTTAGGCCATTCTGCGCGGCTTATCGTGAAATTTTCTTGAAGTATGGAGTATCAAATGTCTATGGTGTGGCGTCACGTGACGTCACAATTCCTAAACCGCGATGTTGAAATGTTTTCGCCGCTAAGCAAGCAACTTCCAAAAATCAATCATTGGGGCCTTACGGCCGGCCAGTCCTGTAGTTTGGACTGATCGAGGATCCTCCCTTTTCGTTGGAGGAATAATACCATCCTCAACAATGGCAATTCTGGATGATCGCCTCGTTGTTCAAGATACCATTTTCAACCACTTATTCATACTTAAATAATTAAGGAGAATATAGAATTGTAGTAATACGAGCATTTTTAAGACATCGAAAAATTATGGAGGTAAGTTTTAAACAAAAATTCGGCGCTGCGTTGGTGGTTATCTATGCTCTAGATTTCAGATAAAAAATTCTACTTCTTTGCATGTTATCGTTCAGCAAACTAATTGAACTAGAAAGATAAATAATCAAACAAAAACAAATCGGTTAACGAGGCGCTCTCATTTTATTTTATATCAATGTTGTTCGGAATTGTACAAATAGGTCTGAGGGATGTTACAAAATATTATTATTAATAAAAAATTCGAAGAAGAAAAATTAAACTACCGATCAATAGTTCAATATTATTTATTTTTTTGTTACTCTTTGAAAATTAGTATCTTAAATTTTACAATTTCATCCTTTTACCCTTTAGTTGATTCAGACTTACCCGAATTGAAAATATAAGCAAAGTTAAATTTGTTTTTTAATTTTTTATTTTTCTAAGAATATTTACATAACGATAAAAATATATAGCGTCATCAATATTGTTGACCAAATATGGTAATCTGGTGTTATGTTTAATGATTTCAATAATATAATATTTACTAGCTGAGCTCCGCGGATTCACCCGCGTATATATCCCGTTCCCGTTGGAGTTTCGGGATAAAACTATCCTTTATCATTCCTGGGGTTCCAAAGAATCTCTATACAAAATTTCATCCAAATCGATCATGTAGTTTCGAAGCCTATTCAATACAAACAAACAGATATTTCCTCTTTATAATAGTAGTATAGATTAATTATTTCATTTGAGTTTAAACAAAATGGCAAAGTTGATTTACCCCCAATTATTTATAGATTTTGTCCGTTGTTGTCATTGATTAAATCTGTATATTTAATTTTATAAAAACATATAATACGGAACAAGTTCACCTAGCTATATGGAAATTTTGCTGATTGGTCAAGGCTTATTTAAATATCGGAATTACTTCCTTTTAATCAATTATTAAGTAAATACATTTAAAATAAATTAACCTTGCGACGTTCTTCTACAAGAGACCCTAGCTGCATAATTTGAATTCTTTATTTTTTGTAACAAATAAAATACATTGAGATAAAATTAAAATGAAACATATTTTAGTTGAATAATAATGTATTTACTTATGAAAAAAAAAATTTTTGAGTAGTCGCAAAGAATACGCATTACAATTAATCACTTTAGTAAATATGGCAACATTATAATTCATTCCTATGGTATTCGTTGGTTAGGTCACGTAGACCCGTTTGACCGCTCGCTCGAAGAACTAGGTGCCCTATCGCTCACCATTCCTTCGTTAAATAACTAGCATTGCCTTATAAAGTTATAATATTATCAACATGACTGCATTTTGGCAATAGCTTCCAAAAATGAAGAGACTAGTCAAACGTGTAGGGGAAATTGCATAGTTGTACAATCTACGACGGCGCGCCCCACCAATTTTTGAATTTGAAATATTTTAGTACTAGGATCGCAATACTTGGTCCTGATTAGTCTATTTATTTTAGTGTGCGTGTGCACACAAGGGTAACGAGTGTGTATCTATAAAACTTCTCACCAGCAGAAGCTTGCATACATATATGGCCAGAAATAAATAAGGTCAATATTATATTATGGCTCTTGAATTTTATCTCGTTAAAAATCATCGTAGGTTAAGGTTTTTGAAATTCGCTGAACAAAAACGAGAGCACCAAAAGAATTGATGGTAAGGACTAAGGATGTTGATGGTCTTTACGACAGCGAAAACAAAAAGACAAATAATAAAATACAATTATTGATAGAAACTTTCTGTAATTTAGTTCAGAAATAACTGCCCTTTGTAGGAAAAGTTACGAATATTCACACGTACATCAAAAATTCATAAATATGTACACAAGAAAATATTTGTATCTAGTAAATTACATCTGTGGATAATTTAGGTGAGTTAAACAGATAAAAACTCATTGGGCAACCTTATAGAACATAATATGTGCATAATAGCCACATTTTTATTGAATATTCAAGGCTTCTTTTAGATTCTATTAAACTAAAGTTGAAAAACAATTTTATCTTTATTAAGATTTTTATTTGATTCTAATTAATTCAAATTACTACTCCTTATCTCCGACTTCAAGATATAAAAATATTTGATATCAAATTTATTGTCATACTGAATAATAATGAATTGTAAGATTATTCGATGCTGCACCACCTTCTCTTTGATATATTTCGAGCAATAACTTTTGGTTTTGTTCTATAAAGGTCTATAGAATGATTCTAGCATAAAATGAGTTAAGGATGGATGAATATAGAGTCCATAATATTGTTTTTACGTAGTGTTTTTGACCTACTCGTTGGTCTAGTGGTTGCATCTTTGACTACAGATCGTGGGGTCTCGGGTTCGAATCCCGGGTGGGGCAAAAAAAAATTATTGGGATTTTTCTGATAAACATATCTCGGTAACAGCCCTAAGTCGGAAAGTTGGCTGCGCCTGATCTCTCTCCGGTCGTGTCGGTCTGCCGTCCCATCGGATTATGAGAGTAAAGGAATTCAGAGTGCACCTGTATTCGCGCGTTCACTTGTGTTCTATAATATCGCTTTCTATTACTTTTCGGTCTGCTAAATTGTGGAATTCTCTCCCCGCCTATTTTTCCCCGTGACTATAATTTTCAAGGCAAGAGTGAATAGGATCCTTCTAGGCACGTGCCACCAACTAGACCGCAACACCACTTAACACCAGGTGGGATCGCGGTCAAACGTCTGCCTATCTTACATAAAAAAAATCTCCTGCGCAACTTGAGAGATTGGCTATCATGGCCGAAATCGGTCAATGTAGCTATTGTTATTATTATGTAGTGTTCACGTGCGCCTTGTTGCAGCTGTCGTCGTCGCCGAACGTGTCGCGCTGGGCGCACGGGCGGCTGCTGGCGCTGCTGGTGGGCATCCTGCTGGCCGGCGCGGCGCTGCTGGCCGTGGCCGTGCGCTGGGGGCTGCCCGCCGGCCGGGACACCTTCGCGTTCATGGCTGCTGAGGTACGCTTCATATATTTTAATGCAAGGATAATTTTAAGGCACCCTAGCTACATAAGACGGAGTCTTTGAAATTCTTTTAAAGTGGTTAGATGTCAAACAATTAAAAAAATGTTCTTATTTTTTCGATAACATTAACCAAAAAAAACATGTGGGATGGTCAATGGTCACATTCGTCCATGAATACTAGCAAATATGTTATATCTCGCACTAGCTGACCTCCGCGGTTTCATCCGCGTATATATCCCGTTCCCGCAGAATTTCAACATGTCATCCAAATAGTAGAAGCCTATTCAATACAAACAAACAAATCTTTCCTCTTTATAATATTAGTATGATGTGTCCCATATCTTTATTTTGAAAGCATTATCTTCTACTAATATTATGTGGTTTGTGCAGTGCGCGCTGGCGTGCGTGTCGTGCGTGCACGTGATGGCGCGCTTCGTGCTGCGCGCGCGCGACGCGGACGCGGCCGGCCCGCCCGCCTACTACACGCACCTGGTGTTCGACGTGAGTGCTCCCCGAAACTTCCCCTTTATCTCCCCATTAGAGTAGACTTTGTTCAGTCACTTCTTCTCAATTGTTGACAGTATATGTATACAAGCTTCCGCTTGTGGGAAATGTTATAGGTACACACTCATTACCCATGTCTGCACACGCAAACTAAAATAAATAGACTAATCAGGACAAAGTATTGCAATCATATTCCAAGTTTCCAAATTCAAAAATTGGTGGAACGCGTCGTCATGGATGGCGCTATCTATAGATAGACGGTTAATCGTATTTGCTTAACTTGCCTCTAAAATGAACATCTGTCAATGAAACAAACATAAAATGAACCCTTGAAGGGAAATCGGGATTTCTATGTAACCTGTCGTGAGTCACCTTATGTTGCGGTTTGTGGTGACTTGTTGATGAAATATGATATTGTTGACGCAAGTCAAAAACAATACACTTTATTTTAGATGGTGATGATTTGAGATGGCAAATTTGCGAACACAATCAAAAACAATGTCAACACTATTGACACCTACGTTAAACCGAAACGAGTGTCAATATATTAACAATGTATTGTTATAAACTAAAATTAGAATCTACTTCCTCTGCTGAAAAGAACGAAATAACTTTTATTTTATACTAGCTGACCTCCGCGGTTTCACCCGCGTATAAATCAAGTTCCCGTGAGATTTGTGATATAAACTATTCTATGTCCTTTCTCGGGTTTCAAAGAATCTCTGTACAAAAAGTCTTCTAAATCGGTCCATTACTTTCAGGGCGTATTCAATTCAAACAAAAAAATAATCAAATCTTTCATCTTTATAATATTAGTATAGATTTGAAAATGTAAATATCTTTCTTGTATTGTTAGCATCTCAGTGAATATAACAAGATACAAAACTCGAAACTCATAACGGTTGAGGAGTGCCGTGGTTTCTCACATTTGTATTTCCGTATGCAAATAACTGATTTAAATGACTACGAAAACAATCCTTTGTTTAACATTTTCGAAAGTTTCTCTCAAATCCTCTCGCATCCGATTATCAGTTTCCATTTCTACACTTTGAGGATCACATTTGTACACCCGTTCAAGAAAAAAAAAATTACGAACATCAGCCCATAAACAAATAGTTCTGCGCGAACACCCCTTCCTGCAAGCCGGCAAGGCATCAGCGACACTGTTGTAGATGTTCATGGGCTGCGGTCAGTCACATAACATCAGGTGAACCGCATGCTCCGCTTGCCTATTAGCTCACAAGAAAAACATAAAGTCGAATTGAGAACCTTTCGTCGTCTTTTGGAAACCGGTTAAAAGATAAGAAATTGTTTGTCCACTCCTGACATTGAGGATCTTAGAAGATCATAGGGTCCCAATATTTTCTGGATTATCTTATCTAATTTTATTACATGTTTTGTCGAATATAGCAGATCAATTTCAGTAAGCCCGACAATAAGCAATTAAAGATAAATGATTCGGTAAACAAGTACTCAATCTTTTTTTAGTCCCTAAAAAAATAGTCTTAATATCTTTATATATTTAAGGTTTACCACGTTTAAGAATTTGACTGCTTTTGTCAGCTGATAAATTATCTATGGAATCTTTAGATAACTGTTCTCATTCTAAACAAGATAGGAATTTATTATTTACTAGCTTTCCGCCCGCGGCTTCGCCCACGTGGACTACAAATTTCTGTACTTACTTTGTGAATTTTCGAAGTAGAGGTGATATGACAATTTTAAGATTTAGAAACGTACATTTGTAAAAATATATCTAGTAAAAGGTTTAAGTTCGAAGTATATCCTACATTAAATATAACAAAAGTGTCACTGTTCAGTTTTATATAATTCTAATCATTCTATTTTATTTTTTTTTTGCAAAATATTGACATTTTGGAAATCTGTCGTGTACTCTCAGAATAAAAGAGTTGATGTTTCCATGGATTTAACACATATTTGCTTGAGGACGCAAACAATATCTTCTGCATGTTGGTTAGTCTTTGTTGTGATTAGCCGCCATTATAGTAATCTACTTTCGAGATTTTTGATAAGGCTACATTTATCAATAAAAAGTGCTTTACACAACACTTAAAAGATTAAATTTAATGTACCTACGCGCATTGATGATGTGTTTTGATGGATCACTTTGAACCCTCATATCTTTTTTATTTGTTAGTTGATTTGAATGAAAAACTAAAACCTTCGGGGGGCTAGCCCTAATACATAATCGAAAACCGTATTTAAATCGGTTAGGCCGTTTCGAAGTTGACTGCGTACAAACGCCCGACAAACAGACAAACAGACAAACCGACAAACAGACAAACAGACAAAAATTCTAAAAATCATTGTTTTGAGTTTAGAATCATAAATGAAACACGAAACACTATCTTTTTCTTGAAAATATTAAGTGTACAGACACGGCTAGTCTACGATTTTATTATATGTATAGATGTATAGATTTAAAAATGCGTGTTTTTAACGATTTTAATTTCAAGCAAGAATCGGCTATTCTATTTTAAAACATGTATAACCACACCTATGTGACTGATAATATATTTATAATGTTATTTTTAAATTTGAATAGAAATAAATATCGTCGTTCGATCATTGAGTGTACAAATTTTTTATAACTTTCGAGATGTTTTTACCAATTATTGACTATGTTTTTGTCATATTGACCTTTTAAAGTGCCTTATTTTTTAAATAAATTTTAAAAATTCAAATACTTTAATTACTTAACCTTAGTTGTCCTTTAAGATTTTTTTTTATTTTACTTGGAATAAAAAAAAGTATTTTTGCTCAAAGTCAAAGAAAAAATGTATTAAAAATTAAAATCCATAAAAGTAAAAATTATATTTTACTTTATTTATGGATTTTAATACGTTTTTTACACAAAATAAAATTTAATTCCCACGATTTAAATCCCTTATATTTTGCTTGAACAAAGTATGTCGAGCCGTAGGTGGCTCGGTTCTAAATACGTTTCCATAACAATTAAGCTAAAATGAAACATAATGAATGGTTCTAGTTGTGATTTAGTTCCCGGTTCACGTGTATAAATTATACACATACACATAAAATTGTATCGTTTCGGAGCGGTCAATGACGCGTGTATTTATATTCTAGACGAATTTAGTTAATCTGTTTCTATTGTAAAGCTCGCTTACGTCCATACATTTATTTGATAATTTATGAAAAACCATAATGAATTTTACACTTTAACGTTCCTCATGAATATATTCGTGAAATTCGTACGTAATTTTTGAGTTTGTCGCTTTCATAACAAACTTGGGGACTTCATTTTATCAACTGTTTTCCCAAAAAACAAGGAGGTTATCAATTTTGGTCGTATTTTTTTTAATACGTGTCTTCCTTATGGGTCTAATCTCAGGGTGTCCTTATCATATAATGATCATAGGTAAAATATGAGAAATGTATGCTTTGATCCATACATTACACTCATTTTACAAAGGCTATTCGGTTCGTGTAAATTATCAATATCAAATATATAAATAATCAACGCTTTTTTGACTATCGTTATATTTATTTATTTTTTCACTAATAAATAATTAGACCAGTGTGAATATAATAGTGAATTCACACATAACGCATTTTTATGCAGTTATCACTTTCATTGAAATAATTTCATGCGAAAGCTTCATTTTTTCTTCGCATAATATTTTTTTGTGAAACTAAAGTTTGCTTATGTAATCGCGCGGATTGGACTAATAAACTACTGTGAGAATTTTTGTCACGTTTTTTTATGGTAGAGAAAGGAATTCTTTGCTAAAATGTTTAATCTAGAATAGTTCAAGAATAGGAGCAATAGTGTATACGCTTGTTTATATCGCATCTCGGAATCGCGGTCAATTGCCTATGTTATGTAACAAAGACTGTGTTGGTTAGCGCCTAGATTACTCGCGTGATTTTTTTTGGAATTTTTTAAACGGTTATAACTTACAGTTCTGATTCAAATTGGCGTTGTTGGCACCCCGATGCCATAGAAAACATGGTAAGACTGACACGACTTTCGGTCAAGAAGAGGTGTGACAAAAAAATACCCCAAAAGAAGTGATGACACTTTTTTTACGACTTTGTAGTATTTTAAAATAATATAAAATCATCATTATTCAAATATACCCATATTACTTAAGTATTTTTTTGAATTGTCAACCTAATTTTCTTGGGTTTATTTACGTAATATACTTTACGTATTTGAAATGAGACGTTTGGTATCCGCAGGCCGTGTCGCTGGTGCTGGAGACGGCGCACGTGGGCCACATGGTGGTGCACAGCAACGCGATGGTGTCGATGGCGTCGCTGGTGCTGCTCATGCAGCTGCGGCACCTGCTGCACGCGCTGCTGGCGCGCCTGCGCCGCCACCGCCTCTACACCGCGCTCGCCAAGCACATGAGCCGCAAGTGAGTCCCGCACACACACTAGCAAACACACATCACAATACACTAGCAAACACACATCACAACACACTAGCAAAAACACACACACACACACACCACAACACACGCACACACACCACAACACACTAGCAAACGCACACACACACCAAAACACTAGCAAACACACACACATACACACTCACACACACATACACACTCACACACACACCTGTTACGGCTATTTTCAATAATGTATCAAAAATTACGGATAGGGTATAATCTCAGATTAAATGACATTTGATTGTCAAAAGTCATAACAAAGCACAGTATTTTTTTTACCCCTAAAATCGGACACGCTCCTTTTTCGTCCTAATAATACAAAGCATTCTATACCAACAGCGAGAGTAAAACTCCCATCATGCTCAGTCAACTAGTTTTGGAGAAAACATAAGCCAAATTTCGGGTACCGAAAACTAACATTTATCTTTAAAATTAATTTCTTTTCAAACCTGGGAAGCAAATTCGCTCATTTATTCATACTTGATAGAGTTAAAATCAACCTTTTTTATGAGCCTATTTAGAATTCGGTCGAAATCATAGTTCCCTAGAAAATCACAATTTGGTGATTTTAAACTTTATTATTTTTTAAGTTTGTTTACCGATATTAGGGGCTGCAAATTGCTTTAAACTGTAAAGACGACTTAACATTACAACCATAATTAAAATTACGCTCTAATATTGCGTAACTTCGGAAATACAAGAAAAACAAATTTAGGGTACAATGAAATTATTTTGGTACAAATAAAATTTAATTTTAAATTTGCACTATTATTGTGTAAAGAGATTTTGCAACACATTCTGAACGACTTTTACCCATAAAAAAAATGTGCAGGAAAATTTCAGAATTTGTACCCCTTTTTTTTCTACAAATGTTAAGGACATTTGTAGAAAAAAATGAAGCGAATTCTTTGACACCATGCACTGATTTAAGGGTAATTCTGAATCATTTATGCATTTTCACAGAATATTTCATATTACAGATTATATATTATAATTCTTATTATGACCGATCATAACATTTTATATTATTTTTGCTATAAAAAATAATATTTCAAACTTAATATTATCTTCGACGTATTATTAAAATAGCGCTCATATGGAATTTAAATTGTAACATTTATATTTTGTCAGAACTTTTGTACCCCTTATTTATTTTCTCTACAAATGTCCCTAGGAGCAGATATTTCTAAATGAATAAAAATACGATACTTATGATGAGTATTTAATAGATTTAAATATGTATTTTAATGTGCTACTTTTATTAAAACTTTGTTATTGTAGGTATTTTTAAACGGTATAATATCACAAAATGTAAATCTTTTTTATTTTAATATTTTGATACAATAGACTAGTTGACTCTATTTTCATTTTTGCATAAGATGCTTAGACTTTTTACATATGCATTATGCATATAAAAATGACACAAGAGTTAGACTACTTCGAGGATAAAAACCTTTGCTCAGATATAGGATGATTATAAAATAGAAAACAAAAAAGAATATTCAGTATCAGATAAAAGTAGTATTTATTTATTTATTTATCTTTAAGGGTACACCAACAAAATGTTTACAAATAAGTACAATAAAAAGTTACATTTGTTTTCGTTTCGCAAACATTTCAAATTACAGGCGTACACAGCTTG
>LQNK01001039.1:30021-45247 GCA_001586405.1 Phoebis sennae
GCTCCTCTGTACTTGTAGCGTTGTGCAGTGCGCGCTGGCGTGCGTGTCGTGCGTGCACGTGATGGCGCGCTTCGTGCTGCGCGCGCGCGACGCGGACGCGGCCGGCCCGCCCGCCTACTACACGCACCTGGTGTTCGACGTGAGTGCTCCTTTGTACTTCCCCTTTATCTCCCCAGCAGTGTAGATTCTGTGGTCGACTTCTGTTGGTTGCTTAAATATAAACATGTACTATTTGACTTGACTTGACTTACGGTCCTAAGTCCCCTTGGTGGGACAGAGGGCGTCCACAGTGCTTCGCCATCGCGTTCGGTCTTGGGCTACGCGTTTACATGTACTATTTACCTATTACATGCACACTAATCAAGACATAGTATTGCAATCAAATTACAAATTCAAAAATTGGTGGGGCGCGTCGTCGTGGATGGCGCTATCTATAGATAGACGGTTAATCGTATTTGCTTTATTTGCCTCTAAAATGAACATCCTTCAATGAAACAAACATAAAATGAACTCTTGAAGGAAAATCGGGATTTCTTTGTAACCTGTCGTGAGTCACCTTATGTTGCGGTTTGTGGCGACTTGTTGATGAAATATGATATTGTTAACGCAAGTCAAAAACAATACACTTTATTTTACTTACACATTGATCGATTGGCGAAAGTTGATTCAGCCAAATTCTATTTAAACGCCAAATACACGTCAAAAGCAATGTACGTGTTTGGTGTTGTGCCAAACCTGATAAGCAATTGTATGTGATCATGCTGAGATGGCAAATTTGCGAATACAATCAAAAACAATGTCAAAACTAATAACGCCTACATTTAACCGGAACGAGTGGCAATATATTAACAATGTATTGTTATAACTAAAAATAGAATCTACTTCCCCAAGCTAAAAAGAACGAAATAACTTTAAAGAAAAAACTTTTATTTTATACTAGCTGACCTCCCGGTTTCACCCGCGTATAAATCAAGTTCCCGTAAGATTTGTGATTATCTTATCTAAATATATTACATATTTTGTCGAATAAATAGCAGATCAATTTAGAAATCATTAAATTTTTCAGTGAGCCCAACGATTAGCAATTAAAGATAATATTCGGTAAACAATTCTTCAATCTTCATTTAATTCTGCAAAAAATTGTCTTTTAATATTTTTCTGTGTTTATTTAGGCCTTACCGCGTATAAGAATTTGACTGTTTTTGTCAGCTGATAAATTATTATCTATGGAATCTTTAGATAACTGTTCTCATTCTAAACAAGATAGGAATTCATTATTTATTTAAATGCGTGTTTTAACGAATTTCAAGCAAGAATCGGCTATTTTATTTTAAAACATGTAAAACCACATCTATGTGAATGTTAATATTTATAATATTATATTTAAATTTGAATATAAATAAATAACGTCGTTTGATCATTGAGTGTACAAATTACCCCTTTTATAACATTGCGTGAACTTTCAAGATGTTTTTCCCATTTGCTCATTATGTTTTTGTCTTATTGACCTTTTAAAGTGCCTTATTTTTTTAATAAATATTGAACATTTTCAAATACCTTAATTACTTAACCTTAGCTGTCCTTTGAGATTTTTTTTATTTTACTTGGAATACAAGTCTTTTTGCGCAAAGTCAAAGAAAAAAATGTTAGAAGTAGGTATAATTTTTACTTTTATGGATTTTAATAAGTTTTTCTTGTTGTCAAAATGACACAAAAAAAACTTTAACACGAGGCAGTATAGAGCGCGATTTAAATCCCTGATTTTGCTTTAACAAAGTAACAGTTTCTATAAGAATTAAGGTAAAATGAAACATAATGAATGGCTCTAGTTGTGACTTAGTTCCCGGTTCACGTATATAAATTATACACATACACATAAAATTGTATCGTTTTGGAGCGGTCAATGACGCGAGTATTTATATTCTATACGAATTTAGTTAATCTGTTTCTATTGTAAAACTTGCTTACGCCCAAACATTTATTTGGATTTAGGTAATTTATGAAAAACCATAATGCATTATACACTTTAACCTTACTCGTGAATATATTCGTGAAATCCGTACGTAATTTTTGAGTTTGTCGCGTTCATTATAAACTTGGGAACATTTATCAACCGTTTTCCCAATATATGTATTTGTTTTTTTAAATAATAAATAATTAGACCAGTGTGAATATAATATGATAGTGAATTCACGCACAAAGCTTTTTTTGTAGTTTGACTTTCATTCAAATAATTTCATGCGAAAGCTTAATTTTTTCTACGCATAATATTTTTTGTGAAACTAAAGTTTGCTTATGTAACATTGAACTAATTAACTAAGAAAATCTTTGCTTACGTCTTCTTTATGGTAGAGAAAGGAATTCTTTGCTAAAATGTTTAATTTAGAACAGTTCAAGAATAGGAGTAATACTGAATACGCTTGTTTATATCCCATCTCGGAATCGCGGTCAATTGCCTATGTTATGTAACAAAGGCTGTGTTGGTTAGCGGCTAGATTACTCACGTGATGTTTTTTGGGTTTTTTAAACAGTTTCTTACAGTTCTGATTCAAGAAATTGACGGTGTTGGCACCTCGGTGCCTCAGAAAACATGGTAAGACTGACACGACTTTCGGTCAAGAAGAGGTGTGACAAAAAAATACCCCAAAAGAAGTGATGACACCTTTTTTTAAGTATTTTGTAGGATTTAATAATAATATAAAATCATCATTATTCAAATATACCCACATTACTTCTTCTTCTTCTTCTTCTTCTTCTTTTAATTAATGGCAGTCCTGTCGCTGACGGATTTTGCCAATGTCAAGTTTTCTGATAGAATATCGGTTAGTAACTTATGTTCCTTTGACTGTGACACTGTGCTTAGGAAAAAACAAGTTTCAAGCTTTCCACCCACATTACTTAGGGATTTTTTTTGAATTGTCAACCTATTTTTCTTGTTTTTGTTTACGTAATATACTTTTCGTATTTGAAATGAAACGTTTGGTATCCGCAGGCCGTGTCGCTGGTGCTGGAGACGGCGCACGTGGGCCACATGGTGGTGCACAGCAACGCGATGGTGTCGATGGCGTCGCTGGTGCTGCTCATGCAGCTGCGGCACCTGCTGCACGCGCTGCTGGCGCGCCTGCGCCGCCACCGCCTCTACACCGCGCTCGCCAAGCACATGAGCCGCAAGTGAGTCCCGCACACCACAACACACACGCACACACACACACACACCACAACACGCTAGCAAACACACATACACACTCACACACACACATCTGTTACGGCCATTTTCAATAATGCATCAAAGATTACGGATAGATTGTAATCTCAGATTAAATGACATTTGATTGTCTAAAGTCATAACAAAGGCTATCCGTCGACAGCATATTGAAATCAAAGTAAGTGCAAATAGAAAGATTATTAGTAAGCAAAACAATGGATAGATAGAAAATTGAAAACAGCCGTTAATAAACATGCACACACTCAAACGCACACACATATGAATACGTTAAAATCCACACGCACCCATATTTACGTACTCGCACGGAGGCACACACGCACTAACACACACACGCAAGCACTTACTGCAGCATTGTTTCTAGCCTTGCATTTCCACTGGATTGATGGCCCAAAACTGCAATACGTTATCTAACACCATTTTCACTGGACTCATAAACTGCAGGCAAGACACACTTATTGCTTCCTTTTTGCACACACTACATCCCGTTAGACATATAAAGACACGAAAGTATACGCCATTTTGTAGACATTTGTTTCTTTAAATCAGATGAGTATGACCCCATTTGTTCCTGTTGTGCTATTTTGCGAACTGACCCCAAAAACCTACCTGTGTAAAGTTTCATATTTGCTAGCGTATACATTTTTGGCACAGTACACTTGAGAAGAGGTAGATTATTTCAGATTATTGTTATTGAAAAGACTACGTTATTAGCTTCATCAGGCAATGTGTTGTGAAACATACAGATAATAAACCTTATAATATAGATCCCACAATTAAAACGGAGCTATAAACATACTTATTACTTTTATTTAAAGACAAACACATTTTTATACTTTCAATTCCATTAAATTTACACTTTTTACAATAATTATTTATTTAAACATAGTGGAATTGAGAGCATAAAAATGTGTTTATCTTTAAATAAAAGGATCTATAAACAGTTTCACAGTAAAGTAATTTAAATTTAAAATACACCAAGGCAAAACAGGTCGATGGCACGGTTGAAAATACACACGTCCTTAGAACTATAAGTAAACGTTAAAAAAATAATTAATACGCAAAAAACGTAATAATAACCCTTTGTTTTTTACTCAAGTACTTGAACGTAACTCAGAGATCATGCAGGTTATACAGAGGTTATGTATGTCAGACACGTGTTGTATGCATATTAGTAGTCAATAAGTATTCATATTTTCAATTAATAGTTCAATATTTGCATAAAGTCTTTGACATTAGAATAGGGCTAATGAATGAACTCGCAAGTTTGTTGGGTTACTTCTTTAATTTGTTACTCTGTGTCGAAACACAGTCAAATAGTTGTGAGTTATTTAAACCATGCGATATGTCGATCAGGACCTGAATTCGCGACATTATCCCGCATCATCCTTTTCTATATAGGTATCTAGCCTCTGAACTTCTTCGGGAACCTGTCTGTTATAGAAAGATTTTTTCAAATTCATAAAGTAGTTGCAATTAGCGCGTTAAGCAAACAATAAAACTTTTCGCTTGGTAGTAATTTAATTGATTTGTTAAAAACACTTCACTAGTTCCACCCTTATATAGTTTCTACAATCTATTAATTATTTATTTACAAATTAGACCGGTTTTGTAAACAATCTTCAGTATTTTTTTTGTTGCTAGTAATTTCTTTTATTGGAGATAGCACTGGCGTTCCCGTAGCATATAAAAGCAATCCTCTGTCCTTACTCGAGTTTCAACTAATCTACGTACAAAACTTCATCCCAATCGGTCCAGAAGTTTCTGAGCCTATTTAATTCAAACAGACAAACGAAAAATCAAATATTTCCTCTTTATCATATTAGTATAAATTATTACTTATATAATTTGGGTCTTTTAAAGCAAAAAATGTAGATTAAATTTGTAAAATCTGATATGAACAGCGAACACGTATCGCTCAGTGTGAGAGCGCCCCAGTTCCGCACAATGGTGGAGGGTGCTCCACGCCGTGCATTCACTGACGCTTTTAGCTGTAACCACGCCGATGTAAACGATACATGCACTTAAAAGTATAACACGATTTTAATTGGTTATGAAATCAACGGTTTAGGAGTTAAAGAAAATTGAAATGAAATAGCTATTATGACGACCCGTTTGGCGCAGTGGATACAGCAATAGTCTTTTGCGCTGGAAAGTGTGGGTTCGATTCCCACGAGTAGAAAATTATGTGATGAACATTGTAATTTTCTACAGTTTGGGTGTTAATTTATCCTATAGTATGTATGTATTTACAAAAAAAAGTATGTTTAAACATGTTTTTCAGTTATCCAGGTAGTAAAAGCTTTGTTTAGTTTGGGACAAGATGGCGTAGTGTTGAAATGTCCAAGAATATTTATATTTATTTATTTATTATTTAAACAAAAATCTAATAGGATGGATTAGAAAAGGATTAAATTCATTTTTCTGATTGAGAAAAGTGTATATGCACCACGACGTACGAAAACTTCGCAACGTGTAACATCGAATTCATTTTCCAGTGATAGTAATTTGTGTCAAATCCGACTAAATACAGAAGAGTATCAAAGCAATCGAAAGCCTGTTAGGTAGAAAATAATAACAACCAGTATCCTTATAACGGTAATGATGTATGGTCTCGACCGCAGTTTCCACGAATTAAGTTCTCGGGAAACCACATGGCGTGTTGCGTCACGCGGTCTTCATCGAGTCAATGTATTATTAGTCATTATTTATTTATTTATTTTGAGCCTGTGATGTCCCACTGTTGGGCAAATCTCCCCCTCTTCCAATATTCCCTGTTTCGGGTTGTAGTCGTTCAGTCTTTTTGGTACGAGTCAAGTTCGTCCCGCCATTTCCTTTTGGACCACGCTGCCGTCGTGCCTTGTTGGGGATCCACCAAGTGGTGATTTTTGCCCACAACTCATCGGACACGTGGCAAACATGACCTTCCACTTGAGCTCAGCAGCTTTGCGAGAAATGTATATTTGAGTTTTGGAACGTAGTATTTCGTTTCTACTACGGTCAGAGAGTTTGACCCCCAAAAATACTGCTTTCCATGGCTCGCTGGCAAACCCCGAGTGCTGACTTTTGACGGTCTGTCAATGACCAAGTTTGTGCACCGTAGGTGAGAATCGGTAGTATGCACATGCCCATGAGTTTTCGCTTTAATGAAAGCGGCATAATATTGCAGAATAAAACTTAAATTAATAAGCAAACAAATAAAATATTTATTTTTGTAATTTTATTCAAATTTGATGAGATAGCCTCAAGCGCAGAGTTTCTTTCCACAAATAACGTAGTCGCTGGGAATCACATGGCGTGTTGTGTGCCGTGATGCCTTTGCGTCATTGATATCAATTATCCCCTCACTTAAAACAATGGATTAACGTGATAAGTTGAGAGAAATCAATAGATCAATAAGGAAATTACAATAACGGAAAAGTTAAACTTCGCTCTCGTGTACTAATGCTATATTATATAGCATTAGGATAACGGATACTTATGTTACTCGTGGATAATGTAGCTTTCGAATGGTGAAAGAATTTTTAAAATCGGTCCAGTAGTTTTTGAGCCTATTCATTACAAACAAATAAAGTTTTCCTCTTTATATTATTAGTGTAGACAAATAAAATGGGGTCACGCTATAACTGAGGTCCTAGAATTCACCCCCAGTAGATGCCTTTTTAAAGAAATTTCCTTTACATTTTTAGATTAACTAATATCTAGTCAATTCTATCCATTAGTTATCGTTTAGAGTGTTATGTGCTAATGTGGGAATATTAGCTGGACGTAATGACCACCGCTTAATTGCGATTTAATTAGCATAACATTGAGGTCAATTGAATGTATTATTAATGGATTTCACAGATTATCATTCCCCTTGCACGGCAGGCTCGCGGCGATGACTCTTTTGCGGTTACGTTTGTTTGTTTGTTAATTTCGTTGATAATGAAAAATTGCATTATGTTTGTATAAGTAATCAACCATAATAGAGTAAGTTTAGTTTTCCACAACGTGGTAGGTGCAGGTTTAAAAAACCGAATCAACGAATGCACAAAACACAATTCTTCTACTATTACGCTTCCATTTATATGCATCTTTTCGTTCATTATTTCTTATCTGATACACTTCTCTTCAATTCAAGGTATGAAATAAAGATTAATGATAAAAAGAAGAAAAATAACAGCTCCCCCGACCGATTTCCGACATTCTTTTACTGTGGCAGAACAAGTAACGGAGCGAGTGTTCCTGATGTTAAGCAATCACCGCCGCCCATGAACACCTAAAACACCTAATTTCGGACATGTCCAGTCTTTGATGAGACCGGCTACCATGCTAGCTAGCGTGCACAACGTGAGAGAGATTAGACACAGAATCGACGGCTTAACGCGCTCTCCGAGGCATGGGGTTATCAACAGTCAATACCGCCAACTGAACTGAGTCTTACCGAGATTTATTTTACCGGAAAAATCACAATAACTTTTTTGCCCCTACCCGGGATTCGGAATACCACTTAGACCTGAAAATTCGAGCAAGATTTCGCGAATACGGGCCTGTAGATTGTATTCAACAAAGCGTTAATTAATGAGCATTTATGCATATAGGTTAAATGTATAACGGTTCTTTAAATTTATTTACAATTCATATGAAGCGTTGTCTTCGTCCGCCCGTTATCTTGTCATTTTATGTTTATGTGTTATTGTTTACTCATATAGGTGAATGTAAATTTTGTAGGACCTGAATAAATCCTTAATTAACTCGACAAATAAAGCGATATTTACATAATTATACGTATGAAGGACATCACTACCTTAAAAGCCAAAATCGTCGTTGCATTATAACGATTTTGTTATGACAGTATTTCTTTATTTCTTGGTATTTTAAAATTGTATGTCATAGTTGCATCAAGCCATAATTTTCTTGAAATATATGTGATCTCTTGGGTTATTATTTTATTTAACGAAAGCCAATCTTTCTTACAAACCGACGTAATTAGGCTAAATAAAGATACTCACGGTTGACATGGGTTTGCAGTTAAAACAACGCAAAAACACTCCTTTTCAATTACAAATTACTAGCTTTAAACTGTGAATTAGTCTGCGTAATTGAATACAAATTTCATAGTAGTTGGAATTTTTCAGATATCGCAAATACTGCCTTACGCACGTACGCTTATTATTCCACAGCATACAAAGCGATAAGATAGAATATGTTTGACAGCTTCTGTAAAACTTACTATTATTGCATACTAATGCTGTACCTATTAGTGTATAACGAAGTATACCACTGTATAACTGAGTTGCTGGTCAGCAGTCCCGAAGCATAATGTTAAGCCTATGTCACTCAGAGAAGATTCAGCTTTCTATGGTGAAGGAATTTTTAAAATCAGTTCAATAGTTTTTAAAAACATAGATGTTTCCTATTTATAATATTTTCATTACACTTCCCAAAAGGGAAACAATCTGATATTCGGTTGCATTTACGAACGGCTCCCGTCACAAACAGCGAAATAAATTTTATTTAGCTCGTCCGACACACTAATAAGTTACAACTTACAACGGGACTTGAATAACGGCGATTGATTTTGATATATAAGATGTTTACTGTTAATATATTTTTAAACATAATAATACAAATATCCGCTGTAATATATGATATTTCCATTTAGGAAACATTTACAAATCAAACGTGTGGGTTTGGTAAAGAAACTAAACAAAAAATAAATGTTTCATACAATTACAATTTACAATACATGTTCAGAATTCAGTTCATCGTACTTATTTTTCTTTGAAGTCTTAAATTTTTTGACTGAATTATTTTAATACTGACAGGGGCGTGTCGAAAAATTGTTTTTGTTATTAATTTTCAAATGTATGATCTATACAATCTTGCAAAGTCTCGGAGACTGTACAGTTGATAAAAGCAAAAAAATATAATAAACCGTATTCGTTAAACAGAATGATGTGTTTCATCTTCGTTTAATGAAACGACTAAAACTGTTTATTTAATGGTATAAAAAAAAACTCGATAATCATCTTAACAAGGTTTTTTCAATTTTATGCAAAAACACAAAGAAAATATATACTGATCTTTATGCATATAGAACGTGTAACAGTTACATCTGTAAAAAGTTTGAGGAAATATACTCGAATAACGGAAATTGTTTAAAAAAACGTATTCCACTAAATTATGTGGAACGAGTCGTGGCCCTCATTATACGAAAGTATTTAAATGTTAATTAAATTCGATTATTTATTTTCAATTATATGAATATTTTTAATAATTCACGTTGAAAGGTCGATTTTACTTTGTTACCGGCGGCCAGTGGTGTACGGTTATTGAAAAAATAATAAAGAAAATAAAATAACGAAATTTTATTTTTTCACTAAATCTGGTTCCATACAATCCTTTACTATACGTGAGTGTTGAATTCATTTTATTATTTATTGCGGCCGTTAATATAGTGAAACTAAAACTTTATTTATTAGGTATTCATGTAAAACTACTTTACTGAATACATACATAATAATTAATATATTTTTCAATTATATGAATTCATTGGTTCTATTTACATTCCAATTTTAAGTTAATAAGAACAAAAAACGTTTGAATAAAACATAGCTTTCCTAAAAAGAGCTGTTGTTTTCACTAATTTAATTATGAGTCATCGATACGCAAATAATAATTACGTTTTTTATATTTGTTTTGTTTATATATTAATGGATTGCGCTTAACTACAAATATTAAACATTATGCCATTTAATTGAACACAACGCCATCTAGTTCCAAACTAAGCAAAGTTTGTTCTACGTTCACTAAACAACTTATCTTTTTAAACACATACACACTACTTTTTCGATTCGCGACGCACTTTAGTTATTTGTTAGGACACCCTATTGTCAGCGGGGGGCGAGTTCTAGATTCAAATAGGAGTAGTAAGTGAGGGGAGGGGAAGCAATGAAATCATCGCGACGTCCCTCTATACTTCCTGCGACGCACAGTTTGAGAACTTCTCACCTATACTATGTATCAATTACCTATAATTAACACCCAACGAGAAGAACATTACAATTTTCATCGAATAATTTCTCACAATTCGGGGATCTGACGCACACCTCCTTTCGCAATTAACATCGACGTACCCACTGCGCTAATCTCGTCTCCGTAGTTTATAGGAACGTGTATCAAGCTTGTGTGAATAATTTCAGTTACCCGATGGCGAGCCCCGAGGAGGTGGAGAAGAACCAGGACAACTGCGCCATCTGCTGGGAGCCCATGAAGGAGGCGAGGAAGCTGCCGTGCGCGCATCTCTTCCACAAGTGAGTCTGGCTTTTTAGTAATGGGGCGTCACGTGACGTCACAATATAAAATATACCACTTCCAAACTTTAATCCTCGGGGCCTAGCCTATAGTGTTAGTTTTATTTTAATACCTAAGCAGTTTTTCTCTACCTTTGGGAAGACACTGACATCTTTAACACAGGTCACTTTGTGACCTAGCTAAGATACCAGTTGCGATCCGAATTAAACTTTAAACCTGATACTGCTATCGTAATTTATTGTGAACTTCTAGTTTTAAGGCTTTGATTGTGAGAATAAATAAATTTATATCTTTTAAATTTCTTTGTAAGATTTTCCTGCCATTTAAGGTAAAGCAAGAGGAAATTTTGGCATCGTTTATATTTTTATTATAAATCTATAATGTTATACAATTATCATTGCAATTGCATCAGTATTTTAAATTTTCACTTTTTGTACTATCTTCAATATTTTAATACCAACACAGTTGATCCAATCAATAAAATTAAACAAATTCAACGTATAAGGATCACAAAAGGACTGTTACATAACAATCTTACGTCTAAAGTAGCTACAGTACAGTCAAACCTGGCGTATGCACATCCATTTATAAGTGACCACGTCTTACGATCTACCCTGTTTTCTAGCTGACGCGGACGCTTAAAAACAAAACTAAGTATCAATAACGTCTGTATGTGTATTATGTGAGTCTTATGTGGTATGTGCCTGGTGCAGCTCATGCCTGTGCCGCTGGGTGCAGCAGGACGCGTCGTGCCCCACGTGCCGGCGCGCGCTGTCCGCGCAGCCCGCGCGCGCGCCGCTCACGCCGCTCAGCCCGCTCACGCCGCTCAACCCGCTCAACCCGCTCAACCCGCTCAACCCGCTCACGCAGATCGGCAACGACGCCAACAACGCCAACCATCTGTTCCACTTTGATGGTGAGTACTCTATACTCTATGCGATTTGTTGACGTCATGCCTCCTTATTTGTAATGATACACTCGTAATTTCTTTCAGAGATTTGCAATGTTTTCTGTCGATTAGAATAGAATAGAATAGAAAATATTTTTATTCATGTAAATATAATGCAAAGTACTTATGAATAGTTAATTTTCATATTTTTTTAAATAATATAATGTGCATAAAAGTAGAAAGCAATAATTTTACCATACATTTAGAAGATGAGCACTTCAATGCGACCCTATACGACCGTATTTTCTATTATTATTACTTTCGTTTCTAATACATCTCCAATATTCGAATGGTTTAAATGCTAAAATTACACTGTTGAATTTAAAATTAGGCACAAATCCAATAGAATAAAATTAAAATAGGAAAGCAGGTACACAGACGTTACAATGTCGGTTATTGTGAATATGAAAGCGATCCATATTAATTATTAATGAAATAGTGTGATAATTCCGCCCCGTCGCCGACCCCGGGTCACCTGTTGTGATTCACTTCATTTGTAAACAACTTTGTGGCTCTTATTCATTTTATTGCCTTATTTCTGAAGAAAATTTTACATTTAATTTAATAGTCCATTATAGTATTCGAATTTTGCGCGTGAAAATAAAAAAAATATTCTGTAAGAATTTCATGTTTATCGTTTTATTTGGAAATTTTTGATCCATTGAAAAACAAGTACAATCCATTCACATCTATATAATATAAAAATTTATCAGAAAACAGGGTATTGTGCAATATTTTATGGGTATTTCCATTCCGTTAAACTAATGCATGTACATAAATTATTTTTAATTGCAAATAGATTCAATAGCGATCTAATATGTAACCTCCACTTAAAATAGAACAATGTCATAGTGTCACTGTCATTCACGAATCGAGTATAAATATAATGTCGCAAAAATGTACCAAAGAAAAGTAAATGTACGGTATCCACTACCTGTTGGATAATTGGAATACTTCACGACTACTTGATACTGGCAAAATCATTAATGTATAAAGAAGAAGTAGTAAATGTTCGGTGTTGAATGTTAATGCGCGCGCGTGCGGGAGTCACCGGCGCAGTGTGTGTGCTGGGCTGTGTTCTATGGGTGCTACTGTTGCTTAACTGGATAGGTAACTTCATAGGTCTTTGATCTATACCTACTTTAGGGTTTATTTAACTCTAGAGTAAGATTAGCCCTCAGACAGTTCCGCGATGTATTCGTTTATGTATTAGACTATAAAAAGTACGTTTAACAAACGTCGTTCTTGTATTTAAACTGTTTTACCATCTCCACGTCCAATTTCAATAGAGATATCGGTATATATTAGACGTAGGGAGCGTGAGAGATTTAATTTAATGCATTTGTAGCTCTAAGCCAAATTAGCTAAACTATGCTGACACACAATCACTGTCATAGAAAAATGGAATATACAATAATAACATTGTGTCCGTATTCTATCAGATATTGATACATATATGTATTAGTGAAGTATTGCATGTATTGCAACAAGATAATCCATCCTCACGTAAATAGTCGCATTTCCACAATTTGTTAAAACGATAACGTCGCCTATGATAGAGCACGCTCACTTTATCCCTCACATTATTTTAATTATTTGTATTATACTTGATGGATAGTATTGTCATTTCTTGATGGAAATGTATTTTAAGCATTGTGAGATACCGGTTTCGAAAAGTATAGGTAGTACCTGATGATGAATTTTCGGTTGTAATTTAATAAAGTTTACGAATAAATAGTGTAAAAAGTGTTTAATTCAATACTTATTTCTATTATTTATAAAAACTTAAACTTGATCTTCGACAATAAAAATTACAAATTCTGCTCTTTTTTGTACATTTTTTTATAATTTTAATATTTTATAATGGTTATAATAATAGACTTTAATATTTAAGCAATGTATTTGATTTTTTATGAGTCTGTGTAACCGTTGGAATTCCCAAAAAGTAAATTAATGAGATATAACAATTGTTTAATATTTATAAGAGTTATTCAATATTTTTTACCTAGCTGTGTCTCTGATTAACAAAGGCCTTTACAGCGGAACAGAATAAATAAATATGATAATTTTTAGAGATAATTAAATATCAAGTTTCTGTGATTGTGGAATTTTATAACCACCCATCTGACACAATACAAATAATGCATCATTAATTTTATAATGAAGAAAAATAAACTTCTATTCATTTTATTAAAATGATGGTGAATGTGTTGTTATCGTCTTTCTAGTTCGCTAAGATTACTTTGTTGATGAAATTGGCAATTTTTAATGAGTGGAGGTCAATTTTAAAAATAAAAAGTTTGTTGTTTACTTTTCTATAGGAAACGAGGGAAAATTATCTGTTTTACAGCCGTTTTCAATAATGTATCAAAGATTATGGATAGATTGTAATCTCAGATTAAATGTAATTTGATTGTCAAAAGTCATAACAAGTGCTATCTGTCGACAGCGTATTGAAATCAAAGTAAGTGCAAATAGATAGATTTGCCTGACTTTAGTAAGCAAAACAAGGGATAGATAGAATATTGAAAACGGCCGTTAGGGACTCTGGATTTATAGAAACGCAGTTTTCATACTTACTTGTCATTGAATAAATAATGAATGAAAGTACATTGTAATGTATTTGTTCAGGTCTTTTGTATTTTTATTTTGCTATAATTTGTTTTTTTACGGTTACATAATTCAATAACTTTGATTACACGACAAAGCTGGGGCGTTTGTAAGTTAATTGGTTCGTGGAATTTAAATGATATCCGATGTATTAATATTAATGAAGGTTACATTTGAGGTGATATTTTTTTACACATTAGTAAATAAAGGAAAATTAAATAAAAAAAATGTTTAGGCCAATTTTTTATATTTGAATGTTTTTGCACACCAAATACCTTTTTTGTTATTGAACAGTAAGTAAAATATTTTTATTTATCCTACATAATATATAGTATAACTGTTGGAATAAAACAAGATTGGTTAAAAACTGTACGGTAGCGCGCATGTTAACAAGATATGTACCTACTTGGCAAATCCACACAGCGTAAAAATAAATAAAAAATAGTTATAACAATTTGTGTGTGTTTATATTTAAAGAAATAATTTTTATTAAAAAAAATATTAAAATAAAATTAAAATTTTTACAACCTACATACACAATAAAAAGTGATGATAACAGTGTCGGGATTTTACATTTTATTAGGAATCAGTATCTTAGTTTGGTTAAAAGTTAAAAATGCCAGACCCTTCCCCAATTTAATAATACTGCTTGCAACTCCGACGACGCCATTGGTTAAGATAAAAAGATACAGAACACAATAACACATATTATGACAAAGGAATGGTTGTATACGTTGATGCTATTGAGATTATGTATGTGGCAGTAGAAATATATAAACATAGTTAAAGAAAATTTATTGTTGTATTGTTAAATATGTTTAAAATATTATTGGCCATCATTTAGACCCGATTAGCGCAGTGGATACAGCAATGGTCTATTACGCCGGAGGGTGTGGGTTCGGTCCCCACGAGCAGAAAATTATGATGTAAAGAACATTGTAAATTATCTATAGTATGTATGTACATATTTTAATAAAAAGTATATTTAAATACGTCTATCTAGTTTCCATAATACAAGCCTTGCTTTAGTTTTTAGTAGTGTTAAATGTCCAGGAATATTTATATTTATTTGTCTGAAAATATGCAGGGTCCCGCTACGTGTCGTGGCTGCCGAGCTTCTCGGTGGAGGTGACGCGCGTGCGGGC
>LQNK01001039.1:45294-58920 GCA_001586405.1 Phoebis sennae
CCCGCGCCCGCGCCCGAGCCGACCCCCACCACGCCGCATCTTGATGCCATGCTCGCACAGGTAATGTTTACATCAGTGGCTTACAAAATAACGTTAATAAGTGGCACCCGATCTTAGCAGAATTCCGAAGAACTCGCTTGGGTGACAGGCACCAGCCTAAGCCTTTAGCACTTGTGTTTTTATTTTGCCCGCATTGTCCTCTATCGAGAATATGACGATGCGGAGCGAGTTTTATCCCTTAGCTTTGCGCACTAGAAATATGAAAGCTAAGTTTTATAAATAGATTATCATAAGAATAAAATTATATCGAAAGCGTTTGACAAAATTAATCACTCAGTTTTGATGACAAAGCTCTCGAGGATCGGTATTCCCGGTGATGTGCTTCGATAGATCACGTCATATATCAGCAACCGAAGCCAAGCGGTAGCTCTTAAAGGGTTTAGGTCCATGTTTTTGAAGATCCCGTCAGGCATTCCACAAGGATCTCATTTAGGCCCCTTCCTCTTCACGCTGTATATAAATGATATAAAGAGCGCTTTTAAACACTCCGAACATCTACTCTATGCAGATGATTCAATCATTTTTAAAGTAATACGTTGTTTGGAAGACTGCAGGGACCTACAAAAGGTTCCAAAAAAACCTTTGAGCGCTTCTGTTTAAAAAACCACCTTTTCTTCAACGTGGACAAATGCTTTACTATAATTATAATATATTCCCGCAAACACAACCCTTTATTTAATGAATATACATTATGTGACAAAATAATTACCCGTGTGAACTCTATTAGGGACCTAGGCGTTACTTACGACTCTAAATTTCATTTCAAATTACACATTGAAAACACTGTATCGAGAGCATTCAGAATGTTAGGTTTCATTCAGTTATTATTACTTTGTTGACTGATAGCCGATTAATATACATATAAATTAAAAAATAATTAGCATTAGTGACTCCTTGTCTCCTTGCTTATATAACACTTAATTCTGATAATTACATTAAATTAGTTATCAGTAGATTAAACCATTTTCATCTCACGCATTTGTGGAAAAGTACTTGTTTATAATTATACATTATTATCTTATTATAGAATTCTTCACATTATAAGGGGTATTGTTTTAAACAGTTATCGTCATGATTAACGTCATTAATAGGCCTCGTAATTAGCTTTTTCAAACATTCGAATTAAGTTTTTACGTGCTAGTGAACATTTCAATTATTATATAATATAATTGACCAAGTGAAGTGAGGTCTCAGAGTCGGAATGTATGTTTGTATGTCAGTATGAAAAAGTTGCCCGACGGTAACTGGAGTTAAAAAAAATAGTTGTGCATGTGTAATGTGTGCATGTGTGGTGCATAAAATAATGTGTGCATGTGTGGTGCAGGTGTCTGCGGTGTTTCCGCAGTACGGCGCTGCGCGGCTGCGCGCGGACCTGCTGCGCACGCGCTCGCCGCACCTCACCATCGAGAACATCCTCGAGGGCCGCCTGCACACCCCGCCCGCGCACACCCCGCCCGCACCCACAGGTATGTACGTGCGGTGCAGGTGTCGGCGGTGTTCCCGCAGTACTGCTACAGGAACAGCGTCATGCCTGTGACACATGCTGAGTTATGAAACTTTTCGAGAAATGCAGTACACTGCACAATTTATTTTCTCACGTCTATAACTTGTGAGACATGTTAAGTAATTAAATAGATAGCAGTACAAACATTAAACTCAAAAATACAACATATTAAAACTACCTTCATTAGATTAAGAAATAAATATTATTTCTTGGAAACGCGGAAGAAATACTTGGATAAAGAAAACTCATAAGTACAAATTACTATTTACAGTGAACGAGACGGTTGCAGAGGCCGAGAGCGAAATGGAAATAAGCACGTCCACTCCGTCTGCGGACTCCTCGCTCGCGTCCAGCTCTCAAGATGGGTTAGTTATTTTATTAGCTTTGTGTAATTTTCTAAGTACATAATATATCCCGTAGTTTCCAATACATTTTAAAGTGCTTGTTTACCATTAATTTTTATTTACTAATACTATGAATAGATTCTACACAATTTATGAATAATAATGCTTAACATAACATTTCAGCACGGAATCCCAGGAGCCCCTGCACGTGGAGTTCTCCCAGAACGCGTCGGAGCGCGAGGTGCTGCTGCGCAAGCGCAAACAGCAGCTGATCGCCGCCGCACGACAGAAATACCTCGACCGGATATCCCGCGACACGCCCCCCGCACAAGGCGAAACTCAGGAAAGTGGTCAGGACGGTCACAGCGGTGAGGACGGTCAGAGCCGCGAGGACGGTCAGGGGCTGTCGGAGTGGAGCGCGCAGGCGGCGTTCCAGCGCTCGTGGCGCGTGAGCACGCCGCGCAGCTGAGTGTTCCGGCACATTATGACGCGCGTGGCCCGCGCCGCGCTCTCGCGTCATAATGCGCCCGCTCAGTGAACGCCACTACGCCACTACGCCACTACGCTCTGACTCGTCGCAGCTTTACGTTTGAATTTGGAATTCTAATTTCGAAATTGTGTGATGTGGAAATGAATGCAGGTGAAGGTCCGATTTAGAGTTCTAATTTCAAAATTGTATGGTGTGGAACCGTTTGGAATAAAGGTGGAAATTAAAAATGTGATTGTTGGATTGATTTAGAATTCTGTATTCAAATTTTTAATTTGAACGTGGAACCGGTTGGAATACGATGGGAATAGATTATACGTGGTTGAATATAGAATTCTAATTTCAAAATCGATATAGAACCGTGTGGACTTTCGAGAAGATATAAAGAACGTAACAGACAAAGTATTGATTTAGAATTCTAATTTCAAAATCTTATGACGCGAGATAATTTTGATTATGAGCGACATCGGGATTGAAACAGTGGTTGTAAAGACACGTCATTGGACTCTTGTGTAGAAATCGATTGTGACAGTTGAAGAAATGAAGACTTTCGGATTTTAAATTAGTTGGGACTGTGAGAAATCGAGTGTTATTTAAAGGACTAAATATAGACATATTTGTCTAAATCTGACGACTTAACAATTGAAGTGGTTTTTGGTATCGTTGGAGTTTAGCTTTATTGAAATGATTGGCATGAAGGTTTAGAATCTTTAGCGGGAAAATTAAGCTGATTTACGATATCGAAAACGTTAGTGTAATTTTTCAAAATAAAACTCAATTTATATGCTTTTTCTGAAGTCCCTAAAATGATAAATTCAAAGACATTTTAAATGAGGAATGAATAAAAAATAATTAAGGTGTCAAAATTTAATTTGGTATACGCGGGCCGTCCAAAAAGCGACACTTGAGAAATGTTGTAAATATTTCATTATCCACCAACAGTAGAAAACTTTAACATTAACTAAAACATCAGGAAGGATGTTCCTGCTTTAGATTTGTGTACATAAAGTTGAAATACAAATGATACAATTTTATCTTACAATTTCAACTCAAAACAATGTTTTTATGGACTACCTTACATAGAAAATCGGTACTTTTTAATTGCCTATAAAAGTATGCCTTTACATAATTTTATAAAGGGGTAATTTGATCTCAAACGCATTAGTCTGTAAATACAACAAAAAGTAGAGATATATCGACACACTAAATTATTTAATGTTTCCGGAATTTGAACACTTGTAATAACTATTAATAAATGTATTTGTGTACTATGTGTAAATTAAATATTTTACAAAGTATACTATACTAACAATATACGTATATCGCAAATATCTTAGTAAGTAACAATTATTATTATTATCATATATTTAAAAATTAAACTACTGTATAGGCAAATTTACGTTACATAACATTTTATCCAGCGCACAAACAATAGGTTTTTAAAATGATAATTTAACACCATAATTCAGTTACATAAATATTTACTTACATAATTTTTAATTGTATAAAACATTAATATTATATATTTCATTTAACAAGGATGGTTGGCTGTTATTACGGCGGTATATAGGATATATATGCCTTTGAAAACATTAATTTGAATATTGTTTTTACTCGTGTTTAAATTATAAAATATTCACCATAAATTAAATAATTGATGTCTTTCAGGCATAGTTAAATCTTGCCGCCTGTGTGTTTAATATGAGAAGTAAAATAAGTTTATGTATATTTCTAATAGTATTGAGGCTGATTGTATATGTATAGAGTTTATTATCATTAATGCCAAAAGCGAAGATAAGTTAAACATTGATTACTGAATGCAATATTGGCACAAGTAAAAATAATGCAGTTGAATATATTCAATGTATACGAAAACTACAATATGTTTTCTCTAATTATCTTTTTTATTACTTATTCCAATATTGTGTTGACTGAGCGAAATAAAACTCCTTAAATAATTTTGAAATATCTTCGCTTTAGGTAAATTATTCGTAGTTTTTAACATAAAAGTTCTAGTTGTAACATTATCATTAAATATTCGTAACATTGTTCGTTAGCTATTTCGAAACAAACAGGTTTATACAAAATGTTAAGTGTAACTTTAATCACCAGTGATTTAGTGTTTTTATCTTTTGTGAATGTTAGTGTAAGCGATCTCACAGTTAAACATTTCACAAACTTATATTCTTCACTATATTTTCTATTTTGTCATATTACAATATTTATTCTGTGGTAAAAATTTCAGAGCAAAAGTTTTAGTAAATGTTTTAGACTTTCATTAATATTCTCTTAGTATATGATATAGTTTTTATATGAATCTCCTAATATGAAGTTATATGTATGGTCATAATATGTAACTTCAGATATTTATCCTATTTATCCTATTTATCTTTTCAGTTTTTTTTATAATATTGACTATTAATGTAAAGGTACAAGTCAATGTAAGTTATTGACTTGATATTCACATAAAATTATTAACTTTCCATCAATAGAATTGATGTATTCATTGTTTCCATGTGATTGCATTCTGTGAGACTTTTATATTTTCCCTTTACTTATTATATTCATTCAAGTGTTGTAGCTAATCATGTTTTGTCCTCTAAGTGATGCTAAGTATAAAACATATGCCAAATAACTTGAGACAAAACATGGATTAGGTGAAACATGATATAAAAATGTTTGTTAGTAAGACTCATAGAGATAACTGTGTAGATATATTGATGTAATCTTCAGAGTATTTTTATATGTGTAGCTATTGTGAGAATGACTCGTCCATAGGTCGGTTTTGGACCTTCTATCTTTTTAATGTCACTTATAAATGTGTAGACAGTGTAAAATTTAATAAATTACTCTCTGTATGTACTCATAATTATTAGCACATTATGATCGATACTGATTTGCTTCACAATTTTAGAGCCCACAATATAAAATTAGTCTAGTATTTATACTCATTTATGACAGTTGTACTTACACATTTTAGTTATAAATTAATTTTACTTTTGTTTGTTACATTTTTGCGACAAGGTTTACAGTTTCGGTAGAACTGTTATGTGTAATTACTATAAATTTGAACACTAGTCAGAATAAAAGAATAATAAAGCATGTGTTTTTTCTTTCCCTTTCCCACTTCAAATTAGAATATGTACTTCAATATTACGCAAACTTATCTCATTATTATCAATGATCACAAATATTTGTTGGAGGTCTATCTAGATGTCCATTATTAAACATTATTTTTTGTAATTATTTAATTCAAGTTGTACACCTACCTTTTTTATTGTAAACTATGTTTTATTGTGATGTCAATGGAATCTGAACTTCTAACCAAAAATAAATAGGAACACCAACATAATATCAAACAAATAAAACCATAATATTGGATAAGTAATTTATTTATTATTATAAATTACATAGATATTACAATTGAAACCTCCTACGAATGAAAATTCAGGAGAATATAAAATCCTTAAAATTACAATAAATCAGTATTCTTTTATTTAGCCAATGAAGTTCATTACAACTATGTGTAGAACCAGATGTGCAAATATGAAATCGGCGAAACCCCGCTCAGCACTCAGTCCCGAAAACTCGCTCTTGTTTTCAGGGTTCACTTGCAATCGTAAACATACTGCAAAAACATAACCTCGTATTAATGCAATCTATCTTGAAATTTATAGTTCAACTTTATGGTATTGTTTATTTAATCTACTTACCGCCAAGAACAAAGGAGCTTACGCAGGAAATAAATCCACTAAGGAATGAATTAAAGGGAAAAGTACCGACGAGACAACAATAAACGAACTGTATGACACCGGTCAGAAACACGTACAACAAATAGGCATCTATTATTTTTAGTTTCTTTGGTGTTTTTGTAGAGTACTCTTGATAGAGTTTTGGAATTACTGAAGCTAATGAAGTCATTTTTCTTCACAAATTTGGCTTTTCAAAACTACACTTTCAGCAACCGATTGAAATAAATTTTGACACTTGGCCCTCTGTTTTGACAACTATGACGTGTCCCTTTAGTTTTGGCTACAAGTTACAACATAAGACCATACAAGCTACATAATGTTTTGTGATCATCCACCCTAAGACTTTGTCGCGACTTTTGGATGACATGAATTTTCGTTGGTTTAGCTTAAAGCCAAATTTGTACTCTGAGCTAATTGTTATAATTTGATTGAAATTCATGTTGTATTTGTTTACAAAAAATTAAATGAATTTATCAACAATCTTCATAATGGCAACATGAATTATGATCGTAGGTGTCACCATGGTTATGAATAAATTAATAAAAAAAAAAAAATCGTAGGTGTCAAAGTCAAGTTTTGCTTGTCATTCCGTATTGTATAAATTCTGCGATTCATCAATCAAATAATTTCGAACTTTAAAACAAGAAACGTTGTCTGAAGTGAAATCAAAATGATGGGTGTAAACGAAAATTTCCCTGAATATGCTCTACCAGGAGTTAAAAAAGTACATTTCGAACCATACGCGGATAACGGTGGAAGCGTCGTTGCCATCGCCGGCGAGGACTATGCTGTTATTGGAGCTGACACAAGACTGAGTACAGGATTTTCGATCTACACTAGAGAACAAAAGAAGCTCTTCAAGCTGTCGGACAAAACAGTTCTAGGTGCTACGGGTTGCTGGTGCGATACCCTAACTCTCACAAGACTCCTTCAGGCGCGCATGCAGATGTACGAGCATGAGCACAACAAAGCCATGACAACACCTGCAGTAGCGCAGATGCTTTCTACCATGTTGTACTACAAGCGGTTCTTCCCTTACTATGTCTCTAATGTATTAGCTGGGTTGGATAGTGAGGGAAAGGGCTGTGTATACAGTTACGATCCTATTGGTCACTGTGAGCGGTCAAACTACCGAGCTGGAGGCTCTGCTGGGGCACAGCTGCAACCCCTGCTCGACAACCAAATTGGTTTAAAGAACATGCAAAATGTGGAAGAAGCTCCTCTACCCAGAGAAAAGGCTCTAGCCCTTCTTAAAGACGTGTTTATCAGTGCAGCGGAAAGAGACATCTACACTGGTGATAGCATCTATATCCTGATAATTACTGCAAGTGGAATTCAAGAGGAGAAATTTGAATTGCGTAAAGATTAATTTGTATAAATATAATAAATTGTATTTCTTAATTATTGTCTTTTATTAATAAAACTACCTCATAACAATAACTGACTTTATTCCATAATAATAATTACAAGGTAACTACAATATAATTACATAATTTGTTCAAACACTATTTACAAATCTCAATAAACTGAATTTCTATATAACAATACAATTTACTTATTGTACTTAGGCATAACAAATATGGTTTGTGGAAAATTCTTTTCAAACATTTCTTTCACAACATCTTGTCTTGAAGTGTCTCCCAGTAAAGTAGCTTTTAATCTAGGAGGTGTAGTGTTGCCAGCCACTAAGGGGTGAATATTGTAACATAATTCCACTTTCTCTTTTGGAGGAACTGTAATAGTGAATTTTTTATAACCTGAAAACATATAGGAATCGGTTCCTTCCACTGTGAGGTTTAAACGGACTGGCACATTTGTGTTTCCAATTAAAACACACTTCAAAGGCACACTTGTCTGCAATTCCACAGTTTCTGGATAGTTGACCTCTACAGATATTGGACAGTCATCTATCGGCAATCCCGCTAATGCAGTACTACTCATCACACAGGGAGCATCTATGTCACTTTTTCTTTTCCATTTGATATTGTATAAGCCAATTCTTATAGGAGGATCTTTAGGTTTATAAATAGCTTGCAAACAAACTGCATCAGATGCTATATCCTTTTCAGCAACTTCTAGATCTTTAATGCATGATACTGCCTCCTTATCACAATGCCTATAAGATTCAACAGTTTCTAATTCAGTGTCAAGTATTTGCAAGGCCCATGGACTTAAAATTTTGATTTGAGGCATCACTAGAAAGGCATCATCTACGAAGCATTTTGTGACTGGCTTAAAATTTAAATCTAGGAAACTAGCGGTTACTTCAAAGGGTTTTATTACAGATATCTTAGTGGTGAAATCTTTAACACATTCTAATCTCGGAGTTTCATGTAAATTGATATAATAAGACACTTTTATCTGAACTGTAGTGGTTGCAGTTTTGTTTGTCTTGAGATAAAAGGTACGAGAGAAACTAGTGGACTTCTCAACATTCCCTACTTGGATCTTTAACGGTTGTGTTTGAGGTTCACCCTGCTTGAGACTGAGATCGGTCACTGAGTCAGGGTTTGGATTATCAGGTGAGCTCACCAGAGTTAATGTGACAGTCATATCAGAAACTGCACAATCCTCATCATTAGTGATTGTAAATGTGGTGGGAAACCATTCCCCTTGCAATGCTGGCACATTATTTACAACACCCATTGAGAGTCTACATTCTCTGGATACTATTGAAGCTGAGGTTATGGGCACAATGCAATCAAATTCATAATCACTTTTAGGACTTAGTATGAAGTGTAACAGTTCAGGATGTACAAATGTATTAGTGGATTTATTTTCTTCTATTTTAAAATTCATTACAATCTTTCTTTTTCTATCTGAATCAAGAATAAATGAAACATTCTTAATGTGTAATTCCGAACCACTGTCCTGAGAGTTTGATTTAAATTGACATAAAAATCTATGAACTTTGCCCTCTTCAAGAGTAAAGTTCACTATACCTTCTTTAGTGATAGGTATTTCTATAGTTTCTGTATTGCTGGATATTGTGAGAAAAGCTTCCCTTATCTGAAGAGTCACTTTATAAGTCAATCTTACAAATATTTCCACTTCCACCATTTCATCCATTCTGTATTTTGGATGCCTAAACTTTGTTTTGACTTCTATAAAGCTAGAAATATTTGCCATATCTATTGTGATTATTAAAGGGTCTTTTTCTATCACATTTTGCCATAGCTCTAATGCCTTGCTTTGAGAAGCAGCTGGAAGATCTGGCTCTGGGGAAGGAATGTTTAAATTTAAGACTGACATGATATTTCTGTGAATCCTATCTCTGTCATTATTTGGGACTTGAATGTATTTTGACAGGGCTTCAATAGAAAGTTGAATATAGTCCTGTATCTTTGCAGACAGATAGGCACACTGCAATGCCCGATTGAGCACATGTGATGCAAGAAACCACCACTTCTCCCTTCTATAATCCCAAAGCATATGTGTGAGCAGAGTTAAAGCCTTCCCATAGTCAGCACAGTAATAATATTCATTAGCCATTTCTACCACCAATTGTTTTCTCATCCTAGGTGAATGAAATGTTTTGAATTGAGAAATAGCACAACCTAGGAAACTTATGATCATAGCTGAGTGATTGAATATTCTTTCATTGTACTGCAATGCTAGAACAGCAGCCTGTTCCTTTTGGGGATCATGTGGGTCTGCACTGAGTCTCCCAGGTCTCCAAGGTCTTTGACCATAAAATTCAACAATACCCTCCATGGGGTCAGGTGGTGGTGGGTATTGTAAGGCCTCACAACATACAGACCTCATTGCTTGCCGTCTTTTTACAGTAAACTGGGCTGCATACTGATAGTAGAAGCCTGGATGTTGAGACTGTATAGCGGGCAGCCCAGCTCGAATTGCCTCATCAAAAAGCTCTCCGAAGGCACTATACTGCCTTGCAATCCAAGAATAATGTTCAAATAATAGTTCAGTAGGGCCTATCCTACTTTTGTATCTTTCTATATGGTTCTTCAGTTGGGTGATGGCATCCCTAGGCAGATTTAAAGTGAAGAGTAATTTACACAACTTGTAATTTAGATAACCAGCTACTGTCCTAATTTCATGAATGTTGGTGTCGACTTGTCTTGTTTCTAATAAATTATTATAAGCATGCATGTAATGTTTGTTTGCCGTACTGAAATCTTGCTTCATTTCATTTAAAAAACCAAGTTTAAATTGATGACGGACAAACAGGTACTGGTGTGTTGTTTTATTGAGATGATCTCTATGCTGTTTTATGTTTTTAGTCTCATGGTGATAATAATTTTGTGCAATATCGTAGAATGCATTTTCTAATCTTATAATGTATCCCATGAGGTGATCGCTATGTGGTAGCACAAATAGTGACTTAGACTGTATTTCACAAGCGGAGCAAAGCGCCTGTGCTCTCTCCGCCCCCAGCATGTACTCAGAAGGGGGAGGGGACAGGCCGCTCTGGACAACCACCACAGCTACTCGAGTCGCATGCCCTTCCACCGCAGCTCGAATCGACTGCACCCTTGAGGCACATTCTATTATTTTCTCATTCCACTGTGGGTCATTCCATTCCATATCATAAAATATAACTATAACTGCAGGAATCAGCGACATGCGTTTAGTTATCCAGTTTTTCTTCAAAATCCCTTTCGGTATATACCATTCATACGAATTTCTCTTAGGTTTCACCACTGGAAACTCAAAGGTATTATTAAGAATTTTAAATCTAACTGAGGCACGATCGGGTCGGCGGTTGTTGGAAAAGGCGTCCCATATTGCTTTATGGATTGCATTATTTACAATATCTAAACCTGACAGCCCGATTAACGCCAACGGCTTCTGAATAATTTCTGGAGGAAATTCAGTGTTGTCACTAGGCTGCGTCGCCATTATTTTCGTTTTGTATTACCTCCAATAGAATAGCAGCCGCGGCCAAATGTAGTCTGTTATTAGTTCATATCACATTTAGTGCAGCCAGGCAGAGTTCATGTACACAATTTTTTTTAATGCAATTTACATTTGCGATCTCTCCACCCCGTCCCCATCAGCAAATTTCAACGTCAATTAATTTGACATTCATATGTCATCAGGAATCTATTTTGTCAATAATTCACATTCCATTTTAAGTAAAACATAAAATTGCAATGTATGAAAGACTTAAAGTACAAAAAGAAGAATTCTATGAAAAAAAATTATGCTCAAGCTCTCTCAGGAGATTTAGAGCTTTAATTCATGACATGTATGAGAATTTAAACATTTATGATATATGTACTGCCGAATGTCAATAGTGAATTAGTCTAGACCACTGTTATTTAATGTGTTTTATAAAATTATAATTTAATATAACTCATTAATTAAATTCTAATTTAACAAACTCGGCACTCGCAATCATGAGAAAAATGTTATTTTATCTGTTAGATCATAGATGGCATTATCATTGTCAACGTCAATTGTCACATTATTGTTGTTTTGTCGTTTCTGCTTTCAAGAAATAAAGTTTAACAAGGGAATGTTTTAACAATATTCAAATAAATCCAAATTTTTTATATTATTTAAAATATAAATCCATTGACACAAAGTTACACACAAGTTTTACAAAAGCAACCATGGCCTCACAAGCATTAGCCTCACTTACCGCTACTTATACAGACTCCGAAGGTGAGGAGGATATGGAAGACGGCCAGCAAACTCCTGAGAAGGAAGAACCCAAGGTCTCCCAGTCGGAACCCACCAGCCCCAAAAACATTGATGATAATGTAAAAAGTTCATCCGCTCCGCCCACTCCTAAAAGAAGACTAGTCTCTTACGTTGACGATACTATCGTATCAGATGAAGACCAGATGTCGCCCACAGCAGAGAGCCAAGATGATATGAGGCGACTGTCAATGGAAACGGACACAGATGATGCTGTGCAACGCTCTGATGCTGACGACTCTCAGGATGGTGTCACAATACCGCCTGAGCCTGCTGGAAAATGTCCTAAGGAACTGCAGGAAACAATAGCTAAATTCTATAACAGAATGTTAACAGAAGGATTGGATATGAATAAAATCATTCAAGACAAAAAGAACTTCAGGAATCCAAGTATATATGAAAAATTAATTCAATTTTGTGATATAAATGAGTTAGATACTAATTACCCACCAGAAATTTATGATCCACTGAGGTGGGGAAAGGAATCTTATTATGATGAATTATCTAGAGTACAGAAAGTAGAAATGGAAAGACGAGAGAAAGAAAAGAAGGAAAAAATGTCAAAAATAGATTTCATATCTGGCAAGAAGCCAGAGAGTGATGATGAGAAGAAAAGAAAGTCAAAGTGGGATCAGGCGGCACCAAATGTGGGCACCAAACCAACCATTAAACAACCTGGCCTCCTGCAGCAGCCCCTCACCAGTAACGTCACAGGAACCAAAGGAACGGTTATATCTGCTTTTGGCTCCATAAATAAGAAACCAAAAATTTGACTTAAAAGAAAAACTGATTGTGACAATGTATTTTAATACTAAATAAATAATGATACACATAATATATAGTTATAAGATCAATGGTGGTTGTTTAATTTTTGGTCACACCTTTTAAAATTTATATAAAATGTAATGTCTGATGTTACAATTGCTTCTGCTGTCTCTAAACAGCTACTTTATAAACTTGTATTTTTGCTCAATAATAAAAACTCTCTCTCTCTCTGGCCTATAAATCTATATCAGATTATATAACAATGTCTGTGGTGTTTAGTTTTATTTGGTAGTACAGCGCCTCTCGTGGCTATATAGACCGATTTTGGAACGACATACTCGACCACAAAAGGCGCAAGGGAAATATCCATCAGTTGTTGAATGCGGGTTAGTTCTCCTCGACCGCTTATCACTGAGGGCTTGGAACCAACTGCGGTCGTGTTTCTTGCAGCCGTCCTTTAGTGACTGGCGCCATTTGGATCTATCCTCAGCATGGCGTTCCCAATTGGCTGGGTTAATTTCAAAGGATATAAGGTCTCTCCTTGCGCTATCTTTAAAACGCAACAATGGTCTGCCGACGCCACGCTTTGCGTTTGCAATCTCTCCCATCATGACCTGTCTGGGAAGGCGGGAGGGATCCATTCTGTGCACATGCCCCAGCCATCGCAGACGCCTTTGTTTTAACAGGGCTGTCAGACTGGGCAGCTGTGCAATGTTAAGGACCCTCTCATTGGTAACCTTGTCTTTCCAAGAGAGACCCAAAATGCTGCGCAGACATCGCATGTGAAAATTGTTAAATCGGCGTTCCTGTTTTGCGTACGATGTCCATGTTTCGGCCCCGTACAAGAGTATGCTAAGGATACATGTGTGGTAAACAACCATTTTAGTCCCAATTTTGAGGTGCTTATTGTCCCACACTCTCGCACGGAGTTTGCCAAACATCGTCGCCGCCCTTCCGATTCGCATGTCAACTTCGGAGTTGATTGAAAGATTGCTTGTTATGATGGAGCCCAAATAACAAAATTTCTCGACAACTTCCAGGGGTTTA
>LQNK01001039.1:60057-92358 GCA_001586405.1 Phoebis sennae
GGAATAAAAACTACAACCTTTATTATTGAAAACTTTTTAAATTTTAAGGGCGAAATTCCGAATACAACATAACTTAATATTTGCAGTGAATTCATTTTATTACCAAGATTTTGCATTTTTAAGTATTAAGTTCAAACCAATTTCCTTTAAATATTACGAAAGCATAGACCAAAGGCTCATATTATTATATATTATGCTTTTTTGTGGTAAGTCCTATGAAATTATGAAGTAAAGTTAATTCATAACTAGAGTTAACTTTATCCAATCGATTTGTCGCCAAAATCGATTATATCTTGAATGGAAATGACATCTCGTATTCTGACAGTGACAGCTATAGATGTGGGGGGGATTATAACAACACAACAAACCTTTGTTCGTCTGTGATTGTTTATATCTATTTGTTTTTTGACGCAGTAGCCACAGTCGTACTAGTTTTTGTTGTGTCCGTTCGTAAATATGGCTGAGGCTACCGAAAGTGATCCGATTCCTACGTCTAGCGACACTTCTGTCATTACCGATATAAAAGAAGATGAAGGCCCTTCGCCTAAAAAGCGTAAGACTGCCTTCGAAGAGGAGCCATCGGAGAAATTAGAACATAGGCTGGGAGGCATTCTGTGTTGCGCAGTTTGTCTGGACCTGCCTCCCGCAGCTGTATATCAGGTATTCCAAAACAGCTGATATTGAAAATCGCGAATATCAGCTGTTTTTTATTTAACATTATTATTACGAAACATGTTTCAAGTTACAAAACAGCACTGCCTACGCAATTCATATTTGGTAAAGTTACGAAATTGTCGTAATGTAAGTCGAAGCGTTGTATGTAAGCGATTATGTTGTCCTATCGATCGTATGTACGTTTTCGTCCCCGTATTTTTAAACATTGTCTTCGAAATTGACCTAGATTTCTGTATACGATATTTTAGTTTAATAAATATTAAGTTACGAATTGTGATATAGATTAAGCTAATATTAGCCTGTATGATCTCATAGAAATAAAATATGTAAGCATGTATTGTTGCAGAATTTTACATCAATAAAGAAATGTTTCAGATATATAGTTCGTTCTTTATTGAGTTTCCTTAGATAATCCCTTCCCCTCATTATCAAATCATAAACATTACATACTTCTAAAGTAAAGCTCATTAAAAATAAATTACATACTAGTATCAAAAGTACAATAGCTTATGTAATAATGAACATTAATGACTACTTATTTATCTAATACAAGTTAATGCCATTAGTAAAAGTGATAAATTCTTAAAATAATTCCACCAATAAAGTCTGTAATTAGTACAATCTTATGGAATATATTCTGTGAGTTTTCCACAATCATTGCTGTTCTATTACAATAGTACTTATTTATAGTTTGATTTCAGGATCTTCAAATGAGGGGCAGAGGTAGAACATACACATTTCTATACATAAACACTAAGAATGTTACACTTTTTATTGTTTATTTTAAAATCAGTTTTATTCTAATATTTCAATATTTAAAGTTAAGCTCTTATGTTTTGAAATTGTCATTGTTCATACAAAAATAACACTATACAGATTGTATGCTTGTTGCATTGAACCATAGCATGATTATTGAATGCGGTTTGTCTTGCAGTGTAGCAATGGGCACCTGATGTGCGCCCCTTGCTTCACACACCTCCTCGCCGACGCCCGTCTGCGCGACGAGTCGGCCACGTGCCCAAACTGTCGTGTTGAGATATCCAAGACCTCAGCTTCGAGGAACCTGGCCGTGGAGAAGACGGTCTCGGAATTGCCGTCTGAGTGCAAGCATTGCACTCGCGTCTTTCCGCGGCACTCTCTACAGCATCATGAGGAAAAGACTTGTGAAGATAGGTAAATAAACAAATGTACTAAATAAAAATATCCTTAGTGACATAGATTATAGAAACAATACACACAACAGTTTATGGTTATCCTTCCTTTTCTTAATTAGAATTAGTTACTTAAAAAATACCTACACAACTGGTGCTTATGCAAAATAAAAAATCTTTTATTTATCAGAAAATAAAATTGAAATGTATGACACTATCATCTAGTATCCTGCATGACTAAACAAAGTTGTTAGCCATTGTTATCAGGTCCACCATAGCATGATGCTCTCGTGTTAAGATAGCGTTTCCTTATCAGTTGTTGAAAATTTGTAGTTTACACTAAACAGGAACAGTTTATTTATGTTATCATTTGTGGAACGCTTGACTGCTTTATGAGTTCCATAGTATATTTTATGTCCTAAAAGGGACAAATATTTTAGTACCCATAGTTTCAAATTCTCAATGCTCATGGCCATAGTCTGTACCCGTAAATGACAGCATTACTCCTTCCAACACATTTGACTAGAATTAGTTAGAAGCTGAGTCCAGTTAAACCCGACCCCTGCTTTTCCCCAGGCCGTACAAGTTCACACAGTTGAGCGTGGACATTCCGCCGCATAAGGCTCTCAGTGGTTTGGTTCGCATTGTGGCGAGTGTGTATGGCTTCCTACTGTCCTTCTTCAGGAGGAGCTACCTCGTCTCCGAGGTCACGGCACACAAGCGACGTAGGTACCGCAGGTGTGTGCTGTGCCGAATGCCTTTATTAACGCTTAGTTTTCTATTGGTAATCTGCTTGACGTAAGGGTCGGACTAACATAAAATTAAGAGCTTGTAACATGCTATAATGCGAACCAAACGCGGTGTTTTAGTTTGTGAATGCCACTTAACATAAAATTGTATAAAGATTCAATCAGTATGCTAGATTTCACTTCATGTATTTCTGTCCTACTCAACTTTTTTGCCCTATTAGTCACCATGTATGTAAAAAGTATATAGAAGAAAACTTATGTAGCTTCAAAGTTATGATTATCTATGATTCTATCTATATGTACTAAAATCCCCACACCACTAAAAAAGAGTATGTTCTACAGAAAAGAACTTCCTTGAGTTGCAATAAATTTAAGGACATGTCACATGTGGGGTAAAAATCTATCACCTAAATAGACTGATGATAGTGCCATGCACTACTTCGCGCCCTACCAATTTTTGAAATAGAAAATATTTTACTATGATCGCATTACTTTGACCTGATTGGTCTATTTTTTAATGTGCGTGTGCACACATGGGTGTTGAGTGTGTACCTATAAAACTTCACACAAGGTGAAGCTTGCATATATGTACTGTCAACAGTTGAGAGGAATAGTGGGGCGCGTCTTCGTGGATAAATTTATCTTCATCCCAAACACTTATATCCATCAAGTTTGAACATAACTGTACGTGTGGGTGGGTCGGTACAGGTTGACGGGGTGCCGCTACGCGTGCATCGGCTGCGGCTGGCGCGGGCCGGCGCACGAGGCGCGCGCGCACGAGGCGGGCTGCGCGCACCCGCGCCGCTCGGCGCACGACGTGGTGGGCGTGCTGGCCGAGCGCGAGCGCGCCGCCGCCGACCAGCTGCGCATCTACACGCAGATATTCGACCTGCTGTCCTACGAGAAGATCACCTTCAACGGTACCTATGCCTTTATACCATGCAGTTTACCCGATATAAGCTACTGGAATTTTCTCTCCTCGAAGCCAAATCATACAAAACATTACTATTATAAACATTTAAAAAAATTATACCGATATAATTTTTCTCAAAATGTATGGCAGACCTGCAGCTGAAGCCGTACCGCACGGAGGAGTTCGTGCACAAGCTGTACTACGAGACGCTGCGCTTCCCGTCGTTCGGCCACCAGTGGGTCGTGAAGGCCTTCATCAACAACAACCAGCCGCTGCCCACGCACACCACGCAGCGCGAGATCACCTACCAGGTACCAATGATTCCATATAAAATCATTATTCATCTTTTGCTTCATCAGTTATGTACCATACCGGTCGGTCGACGGAGAGTAGAATAAAGAGATTTATTTAAATTTAACAAATATAATTAAGAGCATTCTAGATGGGTATGAACTACAACATAACAGAAGCCCATAATCTAGAACGAGGTTTCAATGGATCAGTATGGCATACGCCAGGGATCAATTTTAGGTCCACCGATGTTTTTATGTCATAAAACTGTCGCAAACGGTGATTTCACTCATTTCATGGTTCGAATCGATTAAGTACGAAGTTATAATGTATTGGATCGTGTTCCAGCTGATCCTGAAGAGCAAGGCGCAGTGCGAGCTGGCGGTGCAGTGGGTGTGGGCGCGCGGGCCGTTCGGCGAGGCGCGCGTGCGGCCGCGCGTGGGCGCGCACGTGTTCCGCGACGACGACGAGCCCGCGCCGCGCGCGCTGCCGCTCGCCGACCCCGACGACGCCAACCGCCTGCTCTCCAACAAGGCCATACACTTCAGGTGACACCCGCACTTCCATTTTTTTTATAATCATGGATTACAATCCTTCAATCGCAATGTTAAAGTAATATACAACTGTTCACTATATTTTATGACTTACATGAAAACAAAAATAAAAAAAATATTATACATAATAGGATCTGACACTTTAATTTCTTACTGGGCTGCCAGTCTTCAATATTCAATTGGGACTTCCTGACTTGACCGATATAACTTGCACGTATTTCGCACCGTGTGACGATGCGAAATACGTGCTCTTCCATGAGGTGCTTTATGTAACATCTGGCCACAAATAACCATGATGAATTCGCAATATCGGCGCGTCGACCGCAACGTTCTCTCTTTCTCATATCATTATCCAAATTTTATGGCAAATTTTTCATAAGTGTGCTGATTCATAAAAAAATGTTTTAAAATTACTACTTCAGGCTTCTTATTCTATGAAAACATGTTCCTCGACTAATTTGATAGCGATATAATTAAAAGGTATTGGTAGTTGTAATTATGTTTTATTTTTGTTTCAGACTCATCATGTTTCTCACGACAAAGTAATAGACCCGCAGGCTAGTTGTAAACATTGCTTTTTTGTCTCCGTAACCAAAGATCACAAAAATGCATTTTAACTTTTTGACCATTTTATTGCAACGAGAGAATATTATTTACATACTATTATTCCATTTACCTTTTTTTTTTAATTTTATTAATGCATTACTAATTATATTGCTCTGGTATTTGGGTTTCATGAAATCGGTGAAACAAATTTAGATAAATGTTTATACTTGGAGATTGTTTAAGTACAAAATTAATGGTTGGTGGCCATTGTAGTTAGTGAATTAGCTAATTTTTATTGTTTAAGGTGCGTGGAGGACGAATTAGTTTTGAGGGTAACCACTCTATGCTCTTAAATTGGAATACTTAAATATTTTGCAATTTTAAAAGTTTTTCATTGTTTATAAAATTTGGGATTATATCAGACTTGTATAAATTTAATACTATGTGAGCATTGAAAAAATTGGTTACCTCAGAGATTTTCGAATATTGACAAACAATATTTATTTTAATTCGAAATATTTTAAATTGTGTGTTTTTCAGTCGACTGAAAGTTTTGATTTTTATTAGCCATATTATTGTATTTAGTATGTAGTCCTTATTTTGATTCTTAATAAAACACGATAAATTTTAAATGCATTTTTATTGAAAAGATCCTGCAGAAACAAGTCCTTATTAAAATAGGTACCTAAGTACTTTGGTCTCATTCTTCACAATAAAAAGGTTATGCAGGAAAACCTTTCATTACGCTCACGTTGAAATAAATAGAGATACTAACAATAACAATATGAGGTACCGTTTTAACAAATATGTAATCAATTAAAATTTTAATGATATTATGGAATTGGAATGAATTCAGATTGAGTTAAGTACATTTTTGTAATTTTACAAATAGTTTAAAGAATTATTTTATGGATATTATAATAATAGAGATGCCATTTTCAATTTTTGTTCAAAATTTGTTTTATATTGCAAATAAATAACCATAACAATGGTTGTTATTGTCCGCTACTAATACTCCGCTACTGTCTACTAATAGGATTCTAGTCTAGGTCCCTAAAAATTTATATAAGGTGAAAAGGAGTGAAACAGATTATTGATCATTAATTTTATTACATTGATTTCATATATTTTATACATTAATACGGCCTGTGCCGATGTTCGTGCAGTCGGTTGTTGGTCTTTCCTTCAGTTCTGTTGTCCTCCGCTGCGTCTGCGCTCCACACACTGATGAGACCAGACTCGCCGGCCGTTATCATTAGATTCCTCTGAAATTTTAACAATAATTGGACATTTGTACTCTTAATTGTAAAAAATATAATATGTATATTTGGTACTTTCGAAATTATACTACATAACTTAAGCAATAATTATTGAAGAGATACAAGAATATAACTATAAAAAATATTGTATTAGCACGAAATAAAATAATTGGCAGTATATCCCTCTGGCATAAATTTATGCATGTACAGGAGCAAGAAGTACTTATATAGTGCATCCAGTTATACACAATTTATTGCGTGGTGGTCTGGTAAGATAGTTTATATTGCAAACTTTACAAAGATATAATTGAACTAGTTTCTATATACTTGATAGATATTGTTACGTCTTGAAAGAAATGCATTTTAAAAAATATACAATTAGTCTTTTTAACTTTTATTTTTTTGAACTAGGTTCTGCCCGCGGCTCCCCTCGCTTTGGGCCTATAAATCAATAAAAAGTATCCTATCACTTTATTCCAGCTAATAGTATATCCATATTATTATCCGTTCAGAAGTTGCGACATGATTGACTCACAGACTTATAAAAATAATAATAATAATAGTATAAAGTATGATTAAAATATATAACTTACATCGTCATCATAGTGACAGCAGCGCACCACCTGCTCGTTGCGCGCGAAGTCGGTGGCGGGCTGCAGGCGCTTGTCGGCCAGCTTCAGCGAGCGGAGCACATTGCTGCAATTAACATTACTCAGATGTTATTTAATGACAATTAAGTGCCTTTATTTTTAACTGAATGAGAGGTCTCATAGTCGAGATGGCCGGGCGATTGTATGTTTGTATGAAGTATGCGCTTTGTCCGACGATAACTGGAGTATTGTTTATTAGATCTTGATAAAATTTCATAGGCGGATAGTTTAGACGAAAGAAAATGTCGAGTTCGATGAGCGGAATCGGTAGGGGAATACCAAGGATTTTCACGTGATTATACCAGTGTGTGGTATCGTATTTAGTGTCCATAATTGTGCACTAGTCTCTGTCGAGAATCAAGGAAGGTCTAATTATTTATCAGTAACTCTAATAACCTTAAACCCTGATCAACAAGCTAAGGAATTAACAATGGATCTGGAGACTTAGAACAACCATTTTTTAAAAGTGTTACCAGTTTCAATAATGTATCCACGATAGCAAATTATATTTAAATTTACTTTAGTTGAAACTAAAGAATTTTTGCTCACCCTTCACCACCATGTGATCCTGCGAGCAAAGAATGCGAACCGTCCGACATCTTGAATGTATCCACCGCGTACACGTCGTCATCTCTGCTCCTCTGGAAATATTTATAAACAAATATTTGATAGTTGTAAAAAAAGAATGGTTAATCATATTAATATGGCAACAAAAATGTGATATAATGAGAAAAAAAATAAACTTAATCTCTTTTGCCTTAATGATTCTAAGAGCTTTTATTTAAACTTAATTATTGCATTCCATAAGAAAATATTTCTTAGTGAACAATTTTAGTGTGCTGAAACTTATCTAAAATAATTCAATTATAATTTCTACCTTATTTACGAAATATTAAAGGTAATGTATAACTTAGTATGACTATGATGATGAATTTTATACATATTTTTATATTATAAAACTTATATCCTATCCTACCCTGTAAGAGTGAGTTAATTATCTATACATATAATAAAACAGTAACCGAACCATTTCTGTACATTGAATATTTTTCAAAAAGAGTAATTGGTATGCAATATGTATGTTCTATAGATACCAAAACCATGGTTAAATTTTTTTTTTCTGTTTGTCTGTTTGTCTGTTTATCTGTTTGTATGTTCGTCAACCACGCAATAACCACTGGACCGATTTTGATTGAATTTTACATGTTGATAGACCATGATTAGGTGCAACTTATAGGCTACATTTTATTTGAAAAAAATATTTTAGGGGTGGCTTTCCATACATCTAAACGGAGGGTAAAAAAATAAATTCGCGAGTACATCATTGTATGAGGTGTCATTAGATAGGTCTTTAAAAATGAAATAGAGGTTTCTAAATGCGTTTTTTGCTAACATACATATTTTTTGAGATATACTCTTCTAAAGTCGTGAAAATGTCATACCACGTGACAATGAGAGATTTTGGTTCAGTTGCGGACATACCTTTTATACTCTAAACGTATGGATTAAGACGTTAAAACATTCAATAAATTCTCAAAAACTGTAAAAAAATGACTAACTCTCCGCCCGTGGCTTGCCTCGCGTGGGCTACAATTTTATGTTTTTTGAAGAGGCGCGCGCACTGTGAGATTTTGGTCAAACCTATTTCCATAGAAAATAATAAAAAAACTAGGTAATAAATAGACATGCACATATATCAGGGGTCCTGTCCTGTGGCTGTAATTGTTTTTAGAGGCGCAAAACTTTTGTTGTGCGCCTCTAAAAAATACAGAAATTAGTAGTCCACGCGTGCGAAGCCGCGGGCGGAAAGCTAGTAATTTATAAAACTATAAATTACTCTTATTATTATCGTATTCTTCCAGAATACTGCACTCCATATATTATAATCTAATTATTTTTAATATACCTTAAGAATAATATTACCACTAATAATGTGACATGTATGGACAGAAGATATGTGTGGGCGAAAGTGTAAATATAAAAACACTATCGCCAACACATATCTTCAAGAATCCTGTTAAGAATGAGTCAATTATAAAAATATTAGTTTTGTAATGTATACATTATTAGACTTTCAGAACAATAAAACAACATACCTTAATATTCCTAGCCACCTTATCCCGGGTATACTCATGTACCATATCACCCGTGGTACTGTCCCACACCTGCACATCGTTGGACTGTGTCACACAGCTGAGCTTCCCCCCGCTCAACCAGGTGAGCCTCTCCACGGAGTTGCCTACGTTGAGCGAGTAGGCCAGCGCCTCTTCCTCCTGCTGCTCGATGAGGTTGAACACGTTGATGAGGCCATCGGAGCTGCCGGACGCGAGGATTGTGTTGGTTTTCGGCTTGAATTTTAGCTGCAATTTTTTTTCTGAAGTATTTTAATCCTTATCCTTACTAATCCTTATTTCCTCCCTAACTATTTCTTTATTATTATTATGAATGTGAAAGTAACTCAGCTATGTGTCTTCACACCTAAACCACTGAACCAATTTGGATGAAATTTTGTACAGAAAATGTGTGAAACCTGAGAAAGGACACAGAATAGTTTTCCCTGGAAATCTCACATGATCACAGTCTGTATTTTAATATTTCTTGAGCTGAATCTCTAAGCTTGATGTATACAGAAGATAAATAATTGAATTGTATTAGGCTTGTGAAATATATTAATCTTGAAGGAGAAAAGTTACGACATGGTACAGACTTGTAGAATGTATCAGAATATAAAAGTAGAAAAGACTAATATTATTTTCAAACATTTTTCAATTGAGAAACTTTAAAACTGATTGTCTTTATAGAAAAATTAATTAATTGTTAAATAAAAAAATATCCAAGCACCATACCTGTGTCACATCATCAGTATGGCTCTCCCAGTATCCACCCAGTGGGTCGGCGGAGCGGGGATCCCAGAACACAATGTAAGCATCGTCCTTCACCAGCTGACTGCCGCTGCAGAACACATTGCCAATGTCTGATATGTCCATGCATTCGTATGGACGAATCTGACAGTCTGATTCCTCTGTGAAATACTATTGTTTTATGTACCGCTGGTTTTGAATTTGTGTGGATCAGAACATAAGGCACATTTATAATACAAGGAATATTTAAAACTAATTTATTTGGTTGAGAAAATAGAATCTTATAAAATTAAATAAATGTTTAACTACAAAATAATTTTTACTGAATGTGGAGGTAAGGACTTATTTCTTAATTAGATAGGTGTGACATGCAAAGATTCTACACCGTATTTGTTTCCTATAATTCAAATATACATTTTCATAAAAAAATAATTAAAATTGTACCTCTATATTCTTGTATACAAGCTCCATTTGCTCTGGTATCCCATAACTTTATTAACCCATCAAGTCCAGTAGAAAACAGAAGGAAATCGTCTATGGGGTGGTAAACAATTTCAGTTAATGTTTTATCATGCCCGCTGAGCCGACATACGGGCCGTAAAGCTGTGTTACCTAGTTCATATACCTCTATAGAATTGTCTTCGAGACTAACCGCTACTTTTAATGATCTAAAAATTGCAAAATTTTTTGTATTTATATATTATTCGTAAATCAATATTTGTTAATGGATTTTAATAGTGATAAGTAAGTTCTTACTTTGTAACACTAAGTTTATTTATGTACGATCGTCTTAGTGTTACTGCGGTCTCTGTAAGTAAATTATATTTCTTGCTAAATTGTTGTTCCAATTCCTCCGCCGTAATTGTGTCTCGGTCTGTTTCAAGATTTTCTAGAATGTCACCCATTTTTACATAATTTAATTGACTTTTTTATATAACAACACGTTATTTATTTTATGATCAAAACAAAACAATGTGTTTCCACAGGTGTTTGAAGATTTTAAATATCGATTTGAAGTTTGGTTTCATTTTTTATTAAATCAAGCAAAGGATCATAGTCATACAGCCCTTTAGAATTTGACAGACTAAATTATTAAAGCGGTGCATTCATAGTACGATTTTCAACAAATTAAAAAAACAAAATTGTAGTAAATAAAATTGTATATATTTTTATATATAATTATATATTTTGTTAATATTTTTATTCTTTTTATACTTGCCTTGTCATTATCATTTTATCTTCCAAAGAATCTAAAATAAAAAGCGTGTTTGCCGCATTATTTATTTGATTTCGTATTGGACAATAAATTCTATATTATATTTTAACAATTAGTTTCGAAACTATTTATTATGTCGCCTTGTAGCTCTGTACCGGGGGCCAACTCTTTCTATATCGCCTGCTGCTAGTCTCGACACTATTGTACGTAAAGGTAAAGGGCAGATAGCACTCAATTCGGAACTTTGATCAGAGAACGCCCAACGAATGTATCGTTCCATACGAATGTGATCTGAAATACATTAAATACAGTTAATAGTTAATTATTTACATTAACTGCAAGGAAATCATAAAATAAATAAGTTCAATACAATATAATGATTACGTTATTACGTAACAATAATAAAATAAATAATGATACGTTTTATTTCTAGTGAATAATGATTTAATCAACCGTTCTTTAAAATTTTGAATAGTATCTCTAAGTTATGATACGGAATAATATAATTTATGTTTTTATTACTTCATAACTTACTAATAGCAGGGTCGATGATAGCAAAGGCCCGTTTCAGGTTGTCAACACTAACGACGCGGTTGCCATGGCGACCGCCCAACTCCGCGACCACCTCGCGAATGTACTTGTCCTGCGCGATTTGTCGCTGCCGGAATAATTCCCGAGCTACTTCCACTCGATCGAAGCCTTCCTCGTTCTATAACACCATAAATTAAGAAATTTTATGAGTTTTTTTGGATTAATAAAATAATAAATTAAACAACGTTGGCATTGCGATACATAAGAATTAGTCTTTCATTTGTTAACATAATTACGATATGTAGCCTTGAAAAGACCCTTAAATTATAATTTTGGAATAGGGTGCATTCCAAAATTACGCGTTTTCATGTTTTATTCTAATAATATAAATGACCGACAATTTTGTATTTTAGGAAAAGGTTTTTAAGAACAACACTGCTTGAGTAATTTTTACAACTAAACTACATCCATAAAATAGTATTACAAATTAGAGAAAGTATGACCCATACCCATAACTCAAAAAATTGATTACATAGATTAATATAAAACCATTTTTAAATACATTAAACTTACTTCTAGGAATAGCTTTTCGAGGTTTATTTCATTACTGTTCAGTTTGATTTTGAGCTGCTTTTTAACTACGTCCATCAAATTCTTGATATCCACTTCGCTCTTCAGCGGAAATGTGTTCCTCGCTATCCTTTCAAATTCTGCTGTTGTTATTGTCTGAAAAATGTAAAACCATCCAAGAATTTTCGCATAAAAGTAAAATTTTACGTACAATTATGTACAAAGCCCTCCTAAAAAAGGATTCGCACCCAACAATAGCCGATACGCAAATATGGCCATGCACTTGTATCCTAGCAAGTCTGTTTTTTGCCAGACATAAAGCCAATAACAGTGTCTAAAATTTCAGACCAATTAGTGTGCATTAGATTTTAATAAGTACTTTTAGAAACAAGGACTTTAAAAACATACCTCCCTATCGTTTCTATACAGACGTACAGCTGGTCATTCATCATCAGCCTTTGAGTTCATAGACCCTAGTAAACATCTACACCAAGATAGCTTTGTATTACTCCCCAATACAACATCATTTGGGGCTCATTTGTCATGTAAACTTACCTCTCCATCTTTGCTGTGTCTGTATAGCTGGTCCCTCAGCATCAGCCAGTGAGCTCGTAGACCCCAATACACGTCTTCACTGAGATGCCCATGTAGAACTCCCCAGAATAGCCTCACTTGAGGTTCATCCAACATTTGTTCAGCTCCCGCGCATACATTGTATGCCCATTCTGCCCGGACTGACGGTTGTTGGTATCTATATGTGGATATTTATAGTGCTCAAAAATAATCATAATACATATAAATACTCCTCATAGGTAGCTTTAATTTAAACAGATTTCTAAATACAGTTATACAGTTCCTAGACTAATTCAACGATTTTTATCATAATAAGGTGATTTTCCCTGTAAAAAAGATAAACCTCAACCAAGCTGTTCTTTTATATTAAGAAAACATTAGTGAAAATGATTTATTAATATTTCATTCTTTAAAATGTTTATTATCATCTATAATCATATGTGTAAATAGTATTATATGTGTGCACTTAAGGCCGAAGTGTCTATGTACAGTGGGCATGCCCCTTTTTATTGATACAATAATATAATTTCTTTTAATGGTCGAACTTAAAAAAAAGCACCGTCCACTAAATTGGTCTAGGATAATGATTAAAAGACTCACCGATCTTCAAAGTACTTGGTGACAAAATCCTGCATGGACAGATCCTGGCCGTGCTTCATCTTGCTGAACCAGATGTCGTTGATGACGACGCTCACCTCGCGCCGCGACAGGCGCAGGTTGCGCACTTTGCCCTCGTAGCGGAGGTAGGGCGGGATTACTGGATCTAAACCCTTTGAATAAGAAAACTAATAGTTAGATTTATGACACTTTATTGTATACTAGTTGTGCCTCGCGGTTTCACCGGCGGCGGCACAATTATATCTGTTTTCCCCATTCCCGTGGGATTTGATGAAAAATTTTCTGAGCGTCAATTAATCCTTTCTTAGCTTCTTATGCTAAGAAAGGATTCATTGATGTCATACAATGGACCTTCATGCCAAAATTCAACCCGATCCGTCCAGCGGCTTAGGCTGTGCGTTGATAGATCACTATGTCAGTCAGTCAGTCACTTTTGAATTTTATATTTATAGAAAACGACACGTAACGTTAAAAATAAATAAGTATGCTTCAAGAACTAAAACTACGTACGAAGTGATTACATAAGGTGCCTGGGAGAGCACTAGTCGCCGCAGGTTCTGCGCCTGATCTCTCTCCGCGAGTGGCCGTTGGGTAAAACTTACAAGTCCGTCAAAGTACTCCAGATGCTCACTCTCAGCAGCTGGCCCGAGCTCCTTTAGTAAGGCTCGCAATTTGTCGCGTGACGACATTCCACTTGCCAGCTGCCACCATCTGCAAAAGATTGCATATAAATCCCACGATAAAAAAAAAAACAAAAGCAAATACAAATATCAACGACAATATATATATATAATAAAAAGGCCTCCTTTTTTGTCAATTAGCGGAGAGTATATTGTGACAATTACCTAAAGTTTGCTTAGCGCATTTCCACTACGATATTATTAGAAATAGGTATACCAAGTAGGTATATCAAAAAACAAGGGCACGTACCTTTCTCGACCGCCACCAATGAAGTCAGCACAGATATCCCAGTGAGGTCTCGGAGTTCCTGCTCTCTCCAGCTCACGACACCGCTCCTTACATTCTGTCAACTCTTCTTCCGTACTTTTCTTTTGAGCTATAAATTACATTCTCGTTGAAAAGGTTTTACTAATTTAGTATTTTTTTAATTTCGTCGGTATATACATATACATAGATTAATAGATTATGATGAATTAGGTGTGTGGCGTTCATGATGTATAATAAACTTTAGCACACACTGGTGGAGCGCTATAGTGCCACTTCTGACACTTCACACCTATCAGTGGCGTACGGACGTACCCGTTGAGCTATATGCCTACTTACTGATATTGGAGTCTTTTATTTAATGCTCACTTACCACCATAGGACATAACAAAATAATAGGATACTTATAATTAATCTATAGAAATAAATGCGAGGGAATTAGCTATTTTTCATCAAGTTGTAAAAAAACGTTGGCAAATTGTTAACGATAGTCAGCGTACCCATAATCCGCTTGTGATTATTTTGCAAAGCGTCGTACTCGGCGTGTATTGCATGAAGCTGCTTCTCAAGATCACAGTATTTGGTCTCAAGCCAGTCGTATTCACGGCGGGGAACCGTCTCCGAGTATTCCTCTTTCATCTTTGTAAGCTCGCTCTGAATGGTGGACAGCTGCTCCCTGAGGTTTTATAAATGGGGTTTTCATGATAATACATTTTTTTTTGCGTATAATGGTAGTTGATTCAGAAACTACACTCCACCTACACTCTCTAACTACCATATTATACGCTTACCTTATACATAATCAACTTTTTATGTAAGAGAAAATATAGGGAAATATCGGTTAAAAACCAACCGATAATTCGGTCTCTAAAGTTTTTCTCGTTTGTCCCTTCTCGAAAAACATTGTTATAAATGAACTTCGTATGACGGTAGTAACTTCGTATTGGTAGTGATGACGCAAATTGATGATGCGAAGATGACGAAAATTGATGTTTAATAAATGTTTAAAGCTATTTCATCTATACGATTGTCATCTCGCACTCAGCACTGATTGAAAATAGCCCACTTAAAAAATACTACCATATTTTCGTAGCAAAAATGTTCAAGATCTTTGACCGTATATTACCGGCATCTATCAAGTGCGATTCTCAGCACCACTGGGTCTCCTTGAGCATCTTCGACACTGCAAATTCTGCTTCCATCCAATTCTTTCAGTTTTAAATGAAGAACAACATTCTCGAAGTACAACGTGTACCGTGCATCGCGTTCACGCATTAACGATAAATAGTCGGAGAAGTTATCGTCTTTCAACTAAAAAATTCAGAGTAAAGTTAGCGCCTATAATAATTAATAACACACGACCCTTGCATCAGGACAACAACACATTACTTATTGATAAGGAACTAGTGAACATAAATGGAAGCGTAAATTTGAATGAAACCCAGTGTACCTAGTCCTTAACTTCCGATTGATATAAAACACAAAATGTTCGAACATATAAAATTAAATTATTTAAATATTAGTTTATGAAAATCATCTACATTGATATTATAAAGGGACTTTGTTTGTAAGCAAAAGGCTCTAGAACTGCTGGACCAATTTTAACAATTCTTTCTCCATACATTACTCACAAGTAACATAGGCTTTATAACATTATGCTACAAGAACGAAGCAACGCGGAATAGTTTACAATAAAAATAAGTTCCATTGTAAGGTAAAAAAAATGTTCCACTAAACAGGCAAATTTCAACATACCAAGTTTTCATAATTCTTTTAATAAGATTTATTTACATAAAAGTTACTCGTTTGTACCTAATTAATCATCTTTCATTCCTTAAAAATATATTTAGAGTGAAAACTGTGCAGTAATATAATGAAAAAACACAATCATTAAAAAATCTGTCTCAATGTGTAATGGCACCTTATACCTATAAATGTTTTAAATAAGTGATAACAACACAAGGAATATTAAAGGGTACATAAAATAAACACACACTTAACAGCACACATGTAATAAAAAATATAGAGTCATCTCCAACAAACAATTATTATAAATATAAATAGTTTTCTCATTAGTCTAATGACAATTTAACAATAACATCTTATCAGTCTATAAATATGGACGAGGTTAACAATCACAAACCTTCCCATTATCTTTCTTTAACTTGGAAATCTCAAAGTTCAACTTGAGATTATTTTCTCTCAAGTCATTATTCTCTTTTATTAATAACTTTATTCTATCATCATATTGTCTCTTATGAGCAGATATTCCAAAGGCCTTCTGAAATATATGATGAAATTATATATCAACATTTATTATATGAGATCTATTTAATAAAATAATTCAAAACAATCATATCAAATTAGATAATTAATAATCAGAATGATAAAACTATAAAAACAATAACATTAAAATTATTACACAATTACACAAATTAAAAATATTTTAAAAAGTTTATATTAATAAATGCTTGATAAAACTTATAAATCAAGACAAAAATTTATTTCTGTTCAAGCCAGGCATCAACTTGCTTTCTGATACTAGCAATGTCTTCACAGTATGTTCGGCAGCATCCCCCCACAAACTTGACATTCAAGTCTAACCACTCCGGCACAAAGGTGTACAATGGCTTGCAATGATCATCCTTCCAACCACAGCTAGGGTCATATTTTTCACCAGAATTTGGATAAGTAACTATAGGTATATCACCAATATTTTTTATTAGATTAGCTACAATTTTGGGTGAACAACAGTTCATTCCCACAGCTAATAGTTGATCAGGATTAGCTCTCCAACACTTTTCAGCAACTTCTTGAAATTTCTCGCCGTGGGAGAGGCTAGAGCCATCTTTACAACTAAAAGATATCCATGCTTTCGTGGATGGATACTTCTTCAACATATTAACGAGAGCTAAAGCTTCCTTCTCACCAGGGATTGTTTCTAATGCCAATATATCTACCCCAGACTCAATCAATGCATCAATGCGTGGTTTGTGCCAGTTTAGGATGGTCTCCTCTGATGTTTTGTCAATATAAGTGCCACTGTATTCAGACCCATCATTTAGTGCCGCTCCAAACGGTCCAACGGAACCGGCTATTAATATTTTTCGGGTTTCTGCCTCACTTTGACATTCCTGCTCATATTGTGTTCTAGCTTCTTTAGCTAATTGAACAGCCCGTTTAATCAATGATAAGCCTTCTTCAGTCGAGACTCCCAGGTGTTTTACAAACGCACCTATGGAAGCTTGATAAGTATTCGTCGATATAATATCGGAACCGGCGCGGAGGAAATCTAGATGAGTTTTTACAACGTCTTCAGGATTCGTCTGAAGAAAGCGCGATGTCCAGAGTGGGTCTCCATCAGAAGTTGTACCGACGTGCCGAGATATCTGGGATGAAAACCCTCCATCTAATACGTATATTTTCTGATTATCAACGTTACGAACAGACGCACTCATCGTATTAGTTGCCGTTAAGTTACACTTTGAAATGATGCGGCTGTGGCTTGATGTTAGAACTAAACTATTTTCAAATTATCACAATTGAATATTAATAGATAACTGATAACAGAAATTATTAAAAACAAACATTGAACATTTCAAATCATATGATGAATTCTGTCAAAATTAATAGCGTGACATTGACACTTCACAAAAACTGTTTTAAATTCAGCGACTTTTTGTTACTTGTTTTATACATAAATTTATAAAATTTATAATCTCTAAATATTCTTCTTTTTATTAAATTGATAAATTATAAATCGATAGATTTTTATTGAACAATTTTAAATCTTAAATCAAAATTTATGTATTAAATTAGGAGATCAAAAACTTACATCTTGTGAAATAAATTGGGATATTCGTTCATTCCTTATATGCAAAGAATTTTCATAAGCGCTTCTTATATCTTGTAAAATAGCAGAATAAGTGACTGACCTTTTGATTAAATTTTTAAAAGCCTCGCGATATATCTGAAAATGAAATAAGGATTAATTAATATGTTCGTTTTATTATATCATATTTAAAACTATAATCGAGTTCATACTTCAAGTATTTCATCATAATTATTTTGTCGTTTTTCAAGCAATTCACTTTTAATTCTTTTAACATGTTTCAATTTCTCAGTTACTCTACCCTCTATTTCTTTGAGATACTTCGGATTATTAACTTGCATATTCACGAATTGTAAGTAAAACCAAACTTTAATATAAAAGTACAAGAATTTTCTAATTATCATTTAATCAGAATTTGTTATAAAGATAGTTTCTACAGGGATTATCTTTATTGAACACATTTTATTAAGCTGACATAGACAATATGATTTGTAAAACAAATAAATTAAAATAATCATATTATTGTAATTTGAGATGATAGTTCAGCAATTATTATTAAAATTCACTTTATCCACATCAAGCACAATCTGCATAAAGAGAATGCGGAAAGGAAAATCTTTTTGTGAATGGTACGATTTATTTGTGTAATTTAAATACAGCAACACTTTTATTTTGAAATTTGTCTATGGATAATTACCAACATTACGAAAAATATTGGATGTGACGTCATTGACAGGCAAGAAATACGGAAATCAGAAATGGCTGCGATGGGTAGTGGACGAGGGACGATGGATTCCCAAAATCAAGTGCAAAGTGATACTGTAGATCGTTTAAAATTGCTTTATCCAAATGTGAACGAAGATGAAACTCCCCTGCCAAGATCTTGGAGTACAAAAGACAAATTCAGCTACATCGGGCTATCGCAAAATAATCTTAGAGTGCACTACAAAGGTAAGAACTTTCAAGGTTTGTTTATGGAATAGTTATTTGCGAATCTCTTTATTAATGCAATTGGAAATGTCCACATGCCAGAATAATAATATCGCAGGCTTACAGGCATTAATTTAAATGACGTGTCAGCATTATAAGCGTAATGTTAGGCTTGAATTTGTTCCGTCAATCAAACAAAGAAATCAGCTGATCGTATATTTTGTATCAACAGACGATAAAATGTTAATGCGTTCGTTATTTGTATACGGCTTGCTATGAAAAGCTCAGTTTGTGTTATCTGGAAGAGGAACTGAGTAATTTCGAGGAAAAAATAAGGTCTCTCCTTAAATAAACGTTGGTTTACGAATAAACTCCTCAACAAAGAGTAAAGTTCGTCTTACTTAATTTCGTATCGCTTATAAATGAAGTGAATCGTAGATTTATGTTTGGTTGATGTAAATCACATAACTTAATTTAAAATGTTAGCTATTTATATGTTCATATTAGGTTCTTCCATATGTGTATGAGATATTTGCAGCAAAATGAACGATATAATTAAAATGATTGTAGCATTTTTTCATGATTTATTGTTTTATATAGTTTTTTGAAAGTCCAACATGTTTGTTTTCATCAGCATTTCTACACTCATCAATAATTGAAAGTTGACCTTGCAGTGCTAAAGTTGCAGCAGCACAGTAGATTAATTAACATGTTACTTGTTTATAATATTTTGAAGTAATGATTTTGTCGATTTTATATTTTTAAAATTGTTTTGAATTTTATTAAATCAAAGGGGATTTACATATTCATGTCAAAAAAACCTGTTTCTTGATCTCTTTTCTCATTTCTATTTCTTGATAATGAGTTACATCTTTCTTTTTTGTAATAATTTTCTATAAAAATATTAAAAATACCTTGTTCTTTGTTTGTCAGCCCCTAATATATATTTTTGTCCTGTTTTTTAGTATATGTTGTTATAGCAGCAACAGAAGTACGGTAATTTTGAAAATTTAAATTTAGTATGAATCCCTAGAAAAATGTCCAGTGCAAGTTTGGAACACTATTGTTTACTTCTTTATGCTCAGTCTTAATTAAAATATATTAATATTGACTGAGCATAAATTAACCCTCTTGGTTTACTTTAATACGGCAATATTATAGTAAATTATCAGAGCATTGTTAATTTTTTTATTCTAAACTATTGGCACATTAAGAAATATTTTTTTAATAAATTATTCAAACTTACTATTGACCGATTTGTAATAATTATTATATTGTGATTTTAGATAAATGTTGTGTATGCTTTAATTCATAAATACATAAGCCTGTAATCTATGACTTGTGTATTATCATAAATGTTATATGTATTTATTGTGTGGTGTGTCTTTAATAAAAATATATAATTAATAAACTTGTTAGGTTTTCACTTTCCTATTTTGATCTTAATATATAGCCTTTTCATATACTTTGCTACTATTACCAAGATTATAGCTATACAGAAGAATAGCCTACATGGGTGGCACTAATTTATTTATTTATTAGTTTTGTTCTTGTACTTACACCAACATCCATTTAATGAAAAGTTACATATCATCATCATAGTGCTCCATGCTGCTTTGGCCCTGAAAGCCCGCTACAAAAATTCATCTCTATTATCAACAATCATCATTATAATGAATTGAACCCAAATTCTAATTTTTAACAGTTAAGCATTAAATCAGTGCATACATGGTGAAGATATGCGATAACATACATAAAAAAAATTAAAGAAAATAGTAGAATTGAGAACCTTCTTCTATTCTTTTAAAGTTGGCTTTAAATGTAATGTCCATAATTGAAAAGAATTTTTTTAAAGAATAAAGGCACATAAATAATTTTCGACACTTGCGGTAGTTTCAAACGACTAATGTTTTGAATATGTATAATACATCTTCTATGCCTCACTCCATTGAATAGACGAGAACAATAAAAAATGCCCCTTTACGTATAGGTAGGGGTTACAAGCAAGAAAGAAACTTTCGATCCGTAGTTAAGGCGACATAGAGACATGAATCTATCCAGTTAATTGAACATTTTCTAATTTATCTGCTCTTCCATTCTCTTTGAAAAATAAATAAGATTGTCTTGCTTATATGGTCAATTTATTACAACGCTTTTTCTGCTTAATTCGTTATTAAACAATCCAATTACTTAACATACAGATAGCCCCCTTAGCTTAATTTTTTGGTACTATTTTCAAGTGGAGATGTATTAGTAGTTTCACGTGACTTCGCTCCCCAAGATATAGCTCTTATAATTTAGTGTAGATGCAGCTTTCTAATCGTTTTGTGTGAAAATATTACCAACATACATATAATAACGCAAATATTTACTCTTTATATTATTAGTAAAGATAGAACCCTTTCTGACTTTGAGTTCTTTTAACTATATACCTATATGACAGGTCTCGGTTGATGACCGCCAGGTCCCAGACTCGCGCAAACCAATGAACTTTACCTAAATTCGTCTAGACTCCGGTCTAGACTCTAGACAGGGGTCCTAAGGGTCTTTTAATAAAAGGACTTTGATAAAATACAATTATTCACAAAAAGAAACGCGAGCATTAAGAGTTAGAAGGGGGAATGAAACCTTCCCATCGTTTTATGTAATTATCCATAATCAACCAAATACTTCAAAACAAGCTTATTGTTTTAAATCGACGGAATCTACGACTTAAGAATATCTGGTAATAAATTATACTTTTAAAGTTACGTAGCCGTTAAAGTGAATGAAGATGATATTGCTAAAGATGATGATTATATATATAATGAAAATAATTGTGTCCTACTTTTATTCGAATAGTTTAACGGAATTAATCCACGTGTCGGGTTGGATAATGTTAAGTTATGAACACCTGTGACACTTGACGTGTTGTTGATAAAGCAAAAGAACAGGACCAAAAAAGGAGGAGTATTTGGACTTAAGGGCCTCTCAAAAAATACAATTTTACCATTAGTTATCGATCTCTAGTATGCACAAAGGGATCGACTGTACAAAGAAGTCTAAATAAATAATGCGATATTAACAACTGGCCTGTCACACGTAACAGAGGTTTGTTTCAGTCTGTTTCACAAAGCCTTCCAAAAGGTTATTTATATCCGTTGCCAGTGCAGTGCCAATGCAGTCGATGTTGAATTCATAATCGATGCCCATAATGACCTGCGAGCGAATCGATTAGATTTTTTCTAGTCCATTTCAGGATATGTTATTGAAACCAGAATCTAGCATTCTGGTTGGTATGATGGTTCTTCAATCATTTGTCTTGCACTTGTTTTGGTTTGTATAGGTGGTTGTGTCCTTTTTTTGGAATAGTAATTCCTCCGTCCCCCGAAATTTATGTTTTTTTTTCATATCCAATGCAAGATTGAAATCTTAGGATTAAAAATCTGAACTCTTATTAAGACCAGTAGCCGACTATCAAATAACTCCGTCATCTTCCTTAATATTGTCCTTTCAATATGATTAAAAGTATTACTTTCTTCGAATTTATGTTTGCCTTGACGACTGCATGATATTAAATTTGGTTCATAGCGTAACGGAGATGAAAAGAAATTAAGATATATGCAAGAGGATAGGATTTATTTCAGCTCAGTTATATGTTGACTAGCTGCGCCCCAGGGCTTCGCTCCTGTGGGAATATCTGGTTGATATATAGCCTATAGCCTTCCTCGATAAATGGACTATCTAAGACTAAAACAATTTTTCTAATCGGATCATTAGTTCCTGAGATTAGCGCGTTCAAACAAACTCTTCAGCTTTATAATAGTAGTATAGATTTCAGTCTGGACAATACGGCGTATTCACACAATATTTGCCAGTTTTGGCTTATTGCGTTGCAAATAATCATGTATATGTGTGTCAAAATAACACTAAATATCGATACTTCGTGCTGTGTATGTTTTCTAAATCTCGTATTAATATTCGTGCCGCGACTCCATTGATTATGCTTAGCATTGATTATTTCCGCGTCTTGCTTTGGAAACAAAGAATCGGATCTGAGCTATTTGCATTAGTTTACTAGCGTTCGAAAATAATTGTCAGTAACCTCATGTGAGTTAGACATTAGAGAACAGCGTTACAAAATAATGAAATAATTTTCTTGATATCCTATGTTTATTACTCTTTCACGCAAAAATTACTGAACCGTTTATGACGAAACTTGGCATACATATAGTTATATAATCAGAATAAAATACAGGCTACTTTTAATCCCGGAGTTGTCTCGCGATCAGAAGTTACCCGGGTGAAACTGCGGGGCGCAGCTAGTATAATATAAATTAAATATGTATTGAGTTATATTAAAAGGGGACGATGGTATATAGCAATTAATTAAGGACCAAGATATATTTAATAAAGATTGAAGCATTAGTCTAGGCTTACACAACTTAGGAAACTTGGGCCTCCAGTTAAATCAAATCATTTTATTTGCCAGAATGCAGTAACAAGTAGCTGTTCATGTTGTATGGATTCTAATACATTCTACTCAAATATTGAGTGTGCAAATTAAAAGTAAAAGTGCAAATTAAAATCATCTAGATATTCATCAATGTCAATATCTCCCTCATATAGGTGAGCGGATTGCTTAACTATTCCTATTCAATTACCACATTTCCAGTTTAAACAGAACGTACAGGAAATTTTACTGAATGCAACGAAATACACCCTTAACTTGATTATATCGTCGTCCCCTATTGGTTCCAGTTTCAAGGTGTCAACGGTTAAATTGGTCAAAAAATCCAATCAACTCATCCAACGTAACGGTTAAATGTAATTTGGAATGATGTCCCAGCTTTAAAAACCTTCCTAATAGGTTTAACAGAAACCCGAGGCAGGTTTTTTATATATTTAATTTATCCCAGATGGTATTATCGTTTCAATTCAATGATCCGATTTTCAGTTAATACTTAAAGGGATATTTCTTACAGTTTAAAACTAAAATTTATTTGTTAATTAGGATAGATCTCTATTCTATTTGTCTCGTCGTCACAGAGTTTGTTTGAAACCCGAAAAGGGACATAGGATAGCTTTTATCCCGGAAATCCTTCGGGAACGGGAGGTATATGCGGTTGAAATCAAAGGGCACAGTTAGTTAGTAATAAATTTATGAAGGTAACTATAGGCAGATTGTGTGAATTTTTATCCTGTGTTTATAAGTTTACCCATAAATTGTTCAAAAAGTAAAGATATAGCTATCGGAAAAAAATTACTTTTAATGAATAATGAAGTTCTGGCAAGAAAAGTCCCTACTAAGCGATTTTTTTTAATTGTGGTCTCCCCACACAATTAAACCTTACTCCTAATTACCTCTTCATGTAACATTTTAAAAGCCTCAAGTAATATGCATCAAATATCAAAGTAGGACCAAAACTCGACAAATTACATCTCTTACGTCAAAGGATTTTGACTGCGTAAATATATGGAAGAGTTAATAAGTTCAGTGTCATTTTACCATGTACTTGCGTTTCACCCTGAGGGATTGAAAGGTCGTTCGGGTAATGAGGTCATGTGCGTGCAGCTTACTGAAAATTACCCCTCGTAAATCTATATAAGTCTATCGCTGTGAAATATGCGAATATTGGATGGCTTTGTTGTTTATATAGAAGGGGCCGGTCAAAGGACACGTCGTAATAGATATATGATATATGTAAATCTTTGGTGATGGATTTGAAGGCTGTGATGCTCTGCGTATATACTTACCTAAATATAAATCATTACAGTATTACGTAATGTTATGAAGATACGGCTTTATGAATAAGTAAAAGAGACACTGTATTGAGGTCAGTAGGGTTAAAAAGACGTATAAAAATGGACAACCAAATCAAGAAGACTGTAATTAATTTAACGAATTTGAATGAAAATTATAACTATTCTTGTCTTCAAAGAATCAATCAAAAATACAGAAACAAATCTGAAACTAGACAAATAACCCTCATGTAAATTCATGGAATAGGAATGTTTACGATAGCATCCGAAGAGGATTCAAAGTACGCAGCCAATAGTTAGTATTCTTTGATTCAAAGCGAATTCGAAGCGTGTTTGATTCAACTATGCAAAGGAAGTATTTCCCAGTACAGATGCGTCCACATCAAAGTAAGGAATTCTTTACATGAAATAAATAAGGAACGATGGCATGCGTCGATGTGTTTCAGCAGATTTGTTGGGTGATTCACTCTTCGTTTGATGCATGATAGATCAGAGCGTTAATCTTAAGATCTTTTGCGCTCAAGGGGCAATATCGCTTGCTGAATGTACTGCCACAGTTGGCTTTGTCTTTGTTCTGAGTTGATGAACCGTGCCCGGGATATGATTATGATTAAATTGTTGTGAAGCGATAGTTAGTGTCGTAATAACAAGAGTTTAGGGTTGTAGGCAAAAGTTTGGTGTTGTACAATTTCGTTTATGAAATATCTTCTTGTTTGTTTGTGATAAATAGTATGCTATCAAGAATAAAATGGATCCTTAGAAGATATCGTATCTTCAAAAAAAATTATATGTGAATGTTTAGTGTAAGCCCGTTGTGTTTAAGTCCTTATTTTTCAATAGGAAAATGGAATTTTACATGATAGTTTGTTGTATTACAGTTTTATCTTAAACATTTATATTACTTGGTTTAAGGAAAAACTATAAACTATCTATATTTAATAAGTAAGTCACAATCAAGTTGTATAACGGCCCTTTTCAATAATGTATCAAAGATTATGGATAGATTATAATCTCAGATATAAATGACATTTGATTGTCAAAAGTCATAACAAAGGCTATCCGTCGACAGTATATTGAAATCGAAGAAAGTGCAAATAGATAGATTTGCCTGACTTTAGTAAGCAAAACAAGTGATAGATATAATATAGAATTGGAAACGGCCGTAAAAGTACCAAATTTGAAACAAACTTTGCATTTTACACTTTTTATCTGCCAAACTGCCATTTTTTAGATTGGCATTTTGGCGAATGAAACTTCGTGAAAAACGTTTTCTGTATTGTAATAGTTATCGTTTTGCGGCCGTTCCTTTGTTGAGCGCAAGATGATTGCGTGATTTACGTTCAAATTCGCTCCAACGTCATATCCACGAATATTGTTGCAGGCGTGTTTAGTCCCTTGACCGTAAATAGAAGACAAGGCATTTGTGTCATGTTTTGCATCTGCTTTGCATATTTGCATTTTTAAATTTTCTCACTATAAAAAATTGTATAATGTTACGATTTTCCAGATCAGATATAATTAATGAGGGTCACATTGGAAATTAAACGTTTGTGAAGTAGTTTTTAAATCTGAAACTCATAGCTGCGTCAGGGAAGATGGAAGTGTACAGTATACTCCGTGGGTGCATAATTAACCTCACCGCAGTGGAGACAAGTACAAAAGATTTCCTTACTGCGCCTCAAATAGATACGTTTGCGGTGACGCTCCAGCCTGACATCTTATTATCTGTGATTCCTTAATTAGCTCCGTAGACATCTTGGCTTTCGTTTACCCAGTATTTAGCTACTTGTAATTGTAATGCAACAGGATTTTGTAAAAGCTTTCATATGCAAAATTCTCCCTTTAAACGCAAAATTTCAAAAGCGTTGTTTCGCATAATTGAGCGTCCCATTTAGGTGTCCTTATTTCAGGTGGTTTCGTTTTTGAAAACGTTGTTCATAGTATTATAATTATGTCGGTTCGCTGACGAAGCAGTGGTTGAGGCAAGTTGCCAGCATCACTATTAAACAGAACATTAAATATTCATTTCCAGTAACATCTGCAGTGCTAGGTAATTTGGTAGTATATGTAACTTATCACCTGCTCTTATGAAACAGAAAAATATATTGTTTCCGTCAGGCTGTGTACTTAAATTTTTGATGTTATTGGTTGTAAAGTAGATGTAGTTCATATTATGGTAATAATTTAAAACTCACATTCGTATTATTTTAATTTGTGTTATCCTATTTTATTTTGGTATCCAAATTTTCTTGGTTTTACATAGGAATATCAATTTAATATTTGCTTAGAATGTTTTCATCTAAAATCGGTACGCATATTTCACTTTGAAAGTCATAAAGCGTGTAAACAAACGGCTATACTTCATTCTGTGTATATTACGGACCGAGCTACGTATTTTTGTTTGAGTGGAGGAGGCAGGAGGGGAAAGATCGGGCCCGAACATTGAACAATCAGTAGCGAAGGGCTTTCGACATAGGACCGAAATGGTGCATCTACTAACTAGGTCAAGCTCGCTTGCGTCGGGTCGCCACGTGCGATCCCCACCCTCGCATTATCACCGATGCAATCAAAACTCGCTTTTCCTCCCACCCGCTAAAGCTCAGTTTCGTCTAGAGCTTTGTCTCTATTGGCCTTGCTACCGAAGCGCATGAATTATATGGTAAATGTGGGAAAATGAACTCTGTTTTCAAATGAAAGAGCTCAGTTTTGAACGAGGGCTCGCTCGGCTTAAACAATGACAATTTTACTCACTTTGTTACATTTGACATTAGGATTTTTCTGTTGCCGTGCAACAATCTTCTTTGTTTTGTTGAAAGGAGTATTGTTTTCCAGATCGCGGGTAATTACAGCGAGTATTTAATTTACATAGCCTTTATCGTAATAACATAATGAATTAAAAACAATTGTTTAAAGATCTGATCATGTATCTAATTTGAAGTATTTGATAACAGTTTAATTATATTGATTAGCATTGTAAACGGATAAATACTTACAATCAAATTATTAAAATTGATTTCTTCCGTTTCTATCCACATTTTCTATCGGTTTTTTAAGGTTGGCATCCGAAAATAGAAGTTTAATTATTTTCCATTAAACCTATGAACCATTTGCAAGACTTCGCTTACTTATTAAAAAAATATTAAAATGAAAAATAAAGACATCTTTTCAGAACAATTCGTGTAACGTTCATTTAGTACATCTACCGTTTTCTATCTTTTGACTGTATCTAGAAACGAAAAGAGGTCTGAAAGATATAAGATTACAATTTAATCGCTTGATCTTGAAAGTACAAAAACGTGTTCTCTAACTGTAGATGAGTGTTGTGCAATAAACAGATTACAGTTTATAGCAATACGAATGTGAAAGTGACAGAGCCACTTATAACGACCGTGGAGATATTGATAGTTTTTCTTTTGTAACAAATACTTTTATTTTTTTATTTCTTTCAAGTTTTAGTAGTTTCTCTAATATCCTTTAAAGAAAACAATCAAAATTCCTGAAAATATTGCTTCTCCATTTCTGTTGAGTCTGAATTGTAGTAGGTAGTTTTACCTTGTTTGGTTCAGACATTTGTAACCTTAGTTACAAAGAATGTTCATGTAACGTTGGTATATTTAGAAATAATAGCATTTACTTTTCGTTTCGTTCAATAATAGGCCCTTGAGTTTGTTACACGAATGGGGTTGGAAATTGGACGTGTAAATCCATTTCCTAGCTTGTTGCAGTATACATCAGGTATTCTCTTTATTCCTGTTGTTAATAATTTTCATTTAAATTTAGGAACACAAAACTTGGAAGTTATTGGTGCTATTACGGCCTATAAACAGCTTACAGCTCCTTAAAGCTTGTGAAGGGTCTGTCGACATGGATTGTTTTATACAGGATGGGAAACTATTGTGGGAAGATACAATGCCAAGATAGTCGTGGGTCTCCGATCGGTGTCAAGTCAGACCAATCGATGTAGGCCACGCCAAGCGATACCGGGTCAAGATCATTTCGCAAACATAATGCCAATTGTACAATTGAATTGGTGTCCATCGTTTTGATCACACTTGATCCAATTAAGGGCGAAGTTCTTAACTGAAAAGTACATTTCAGTACCTTATAGGGCAGGTCAGGTTATGTTATCATAAATTTTATATTTGTCTTAAATTACCAAAACCTCGTGTCACCGAGGATCCTAACTCAGATTTTAATAAGATTAATTTATTGAGCAGTACCTATTTTACATTATATCTTATGATATTTTACATTAAATCTATTCATTGAATATTTCAACAACTAAATTAATTAGATGATTTCAACCAGTTCTTACGTTGGTAGTAACAAAATCTGTACAGGAATATATGCGTAACATTATAGACGTCTTCAATGACAAATATACTCAACTAGCTGCGCCCCAGGGCTTTGCTCCCGTGGGAATATCGGAATGATATATAGCCTATACCTTCCTCGATAAATGGACTATCTAATACTAAAACAATTTTTCAAATCGGACCAGTAGTTCCTGAGATTAGCGCGTTCAAACAAACAAACTCTTCAGCTTTATAATATTAGTATAGATACAATTTATTTCTCTGATGCCTACATCATCAAGAAAACTTTGATTATCATCGTGACTATTGAATGATTGCACCTCTATAACATCGGTACACGGCACAAAAACACGCCTTTCTATCCGCAGCCGAACCTGATTCCATTACCGGGAAGATAACGTCGACTAAAGATATCGAAGATTATTACATAAAGATGCTTTCCGTTTGTGTTTGTGCAAGTATTGTGTTTGCTCCCGGTATATTTATTTGAAAATGTACATCTGTTTGGTTAGCCCATTTTATAAGGTGGCCAGGCTATTCAGCTATGTTTGTATTCGTTGTGAAGCAGGTTTATAATTTGTACATAATTAATTGAAATGTCATCACTTGTCGGATAACATTAATTACATTCATACTACACTTGTGTTTGTTATTGTGCTCAATAGATAAAGAAAGTAACTATAAAAACTATGAATGAGTATGTGTAGGAGAGACCTTGGAAAACGTAAATATTTCACGATAATTATTAATTAGGAAATTGTGACAGTGTATATGTGTAGAATAGTATAGTTAACGGCTTAGCATAAGTAGTGATATTAATAATATACATAAAAATAGACGATAAAGTAATGTAATCGGCTCCATAGCACCACTATGCTCTAATTGCTCGTTTGCGGGTAGTCAGAAAAATTTAATGCATGGTTTGCAATAACATAAAAACATCGCTGCCTTTGCTTTGCGAGAATTACATGATTTTATTTCAAGGGAGAAGTTACGATAGCGGATTTAAATTCGGATTATTTTATGCTGATTACTGTTTTGATCTTGCAATGTTCGAGACGCAGCATAAAGTAATTTGTGATTTAAATCCGGTTAATTATCTTAAATTCAATGCAAGAACGCGTTCATCGTAACGAAAACAAAGTTTGTCGGATTTTACAGTTGTGCCAGCTTAAGCTTTACATAAAATTATGCCTTTCTTTATGGCACAGCTATAAAATCTCCGTATTTGGATAGGTAGCGTGGTGGATTGGATTTGGACTATCAGCGAGCAGCCAGACGCGTAAGTGGTGTACGGGGCCCGTGTGAACTGTTTAATGGACGTGGTTTTCTCTTTCATAAGGTGGGACGCAGGGTCCTGGAAGAAGACCCCACCTGCCCTATCTCCACTTACGCCTCTGGATGCACCGTACGTGTATATCATATAACCGATCTTGTTAACAAACAGGGCAAAACAGGATTAGCTTGCATGAAGCACTGGCTTAAGTATGTACCGAGAATATTTTCAATATCTTTAGCGATAGAATTGAAAGAATTGCCTTCATTCTAATCCTCCTTAGCGATCTATTGTAGTCAATGTGAATTGGATAGTTTAGCTCGAAGGTGTATATGAAATTGCCTTTAGCGAAAATATCAGTATTGCAATCATATTGTATTCAATATTGAACCTCAGCATGATTCCTTTTATTGAGAGATAATTAGATATCTATTTCTGCGATCTATTGAAATACGAACTCGAAAAATGCTCTGTTTGTTAGCATTATATTGTGTGTATTATATTGTATGTTAGAACTTTCATCTAAATGCTTTGTGTTATTATCTTATATCTACTTTGTAATGCTTCGCTATCCCCTTTCCTCATTAAACTAGTGTAGTATCTAAACATAGATTAAATAGTAGATTGTAGCGTGTGTTAATATTCGGTGTACATTATACTAACAATTTTGACTAAAAGGATTGAATAGTAGTACAGGCAGTAAACAGTACAAGTAGATAAACCACATTTAAACATTGTCATTTCACGCTTCTACGAGGCGAAGTCTCTATGCGAGGTTATCTTAAGTCCTAACGACATAATATAGGATCCTCAAGTAGATTCAAAATCTAAAGAATTAGATAAAATGCAAATTAAGAAAAACATTCTGAAACGATTTTAATATAAACTCCAATGTCGAAGTTTGAAAATTGTAAACTGCGGATTCACTCGCTCAACTTTTGAAACTGAATTGCTTTTTCAATGCTCGAAACGTTTTCATGTTAATTAAGTTCATTGTCTGATTCGAATGACTTATGTTTTGATGAGTTTTACATTTCATTAATTTTTCAAGCGAATTTGCATGTTCGATGAACTGCTCAGTCTGCATATTTAATGGTTAGAATATTGTTATTTATATTATTTGGGGGTCAAAGTCACAATCAAATAATTGTAACCGCATTTAAATTTTTACAAGTTAAAGTATAATCACTGAGTCCCTGTTATCTCTCGCGTATTATCGCGTTTTATTTCATGTTATTTGAAAGCAAACTTGAAGTCACGACAGCTGATAAGCAACATAAATATAAATTATAGGTGTGTTATTATTGCTTACCTGTTATGTGAAGTCTAAGCCCTCAAAGGTTAGGGATATCCTTGAAGATGTAGCATATAGACAGGACAGTTTAACATACGAAGTGTATCCCTATTTGGTTTTGGTCCCTAAACATAAGTGGCCAGAAATATAGGTCCCCTGAATTAAGTAATTATTTAAGAGTTAATTTAAATGTGTGTAATTTTCTCCCGTTTTACATTGTAGTAAGATAATGTTCTAGCATCATATCGACGTCGGGTAATGTCCCGCAGTGCGACCGATTATCGCGGTGAGCTAGGCTGAGACTGTAGCGTCTCTGGGGATTTTCGTAACGTCCAAATTAATTGCTTGTACAAGTACTCCCAAAATCATGTAACTAATGTTCATTAGAGTAGCGACTAGCTTGTCTTAAAAATAAAAATCTAATCAAAAAGCCTTCCCTGATGTGGTCGTCTGTAATGGAATCTTTGTATTTAATTTTCTAGCTTCATTATGATATCATGTTCGTTAGCAAGTGTTTTTGATGAATATGGTTTTTCAAACATAAGGGAATTTTTTCGCTTATTGGTAAAAGTTTCTATATTAAAAATTCTTTATTAAATCTCTTAGGAATTTGTGATTAAATGCGCTGATGTCCCTAACATTTTAGCTAGCTTGGAATAATATTAGCTGAATATTCCCGGCGTTATGAACGACATTGGGAACGACCTCGACTTTGGTTCGTCTTTCGTGAGTCGCCGGTTTTATTGAAAATGTTCAATTGATTTGTTTCGGATTCGAGTCAAGTTAGCTCATCACCCAGATTCTGGTTA
>LQNK01001039.1:94797-105442 GCA_001586405.1 Phoebis sennae
AATCATGTAACTAATGTTCATTAGAGTAGCGACTCGCTTGTCTTAGAAATAAAAATTACTTCTAACCAAAAAGCCTTCCCTGATGGGGTCGTCTGTAATGGAACCTTTGTCTATAATTTTCTAGCTTCATTATGATTTCATGTTCTTCGTTAGCGAGTGTTTTTGATGTATATGGTTTCTCTTAAACATGAGTGAATATTTTCGCTTATTTGTAAAAGTTTCTATATTAAAAATTCTTTATAAAATCTCTTAGGAATTTGTGATTAAATGCGCTGATGTCCCTAACATTTTTAGCTAGCTTGGAATAATACTCGCAGTATATTCCCGGCGTTATGAACGACATTGGGAACGACCTCGACTTTGGTTCGTCTTTCGTGAGTCGCCGGTTTTATTGAAAATGTTCAATTGATTTGTTTCGGAATCGAGTCAAGTTGGCTCATCATCCAGAATATGGTAAGCTTGCGGTTTGTTTATCTACAAGGGTTTAATTCTGCAAATATATTTTTCCATTTGTTATTTAATTTGCCTTAGAATACCGATAAGCGATTTCGATTTTGATGATTATTTGCGATGCTAGTGATATACTGTTTGAAAACCAGCTGTGTCTCGCGGGTTTACGCGTATCTCTCGTTCCCGTGGGGTTTCCGGACTAAAATATATCATATGTCCTAGATTTTAAACAATCGCTTCCGTGGTTAAGGCATGAAGAAGGGATAGACACACAGATGGACAGTGATACTTTCGCAGTCATAATATTAAGGATTTTTTTTTATTATACTCAGTTATTCCCCTTTAACCTATGTCGAATTCAAAACAGTTTCGGAATTGATTATGAATCGACAATGCATTTTTAATTGCAGTAAATACAACGACTAAATATAATTTAAATAGGTACTGTAGTGTTGAAATTTTGCTGATACTAAAAGTCGTTTTGCCCTTTCACGAAGTTAATCAATAATCATTCAGATATTCCAGTTATATTTCTTGAGGTGCAACTTTCTACTTTTGAAGATATTTAAATCTGGTGAAATTTTAGTCATAAAATATTATTTAAATGGAATTTAAACTCCGGGTGTGTAATAAAACGTTTTCAGATATCGTAAAGGCCAACCGACTGAAACCGTTTGAAACGCTCGTGGCCCCAAGTAATTCAGTCAGTATGGAAACGGGTGAGCGCAACTGATATACTAATAATGAGAACTACGCGTGATTTCGATAAACTGCAGGGTGTGTTCAGGTTAGGTTTACTATATGTTATGTATGGGTGAATATTAGGGCCAGATCTTAAACTATGAGGTATATCAAAATTGGTAAAAAGAGTGTCGTGGTAAATTTTAACGAAAATAAAAACGTCTCCATGATTGTACCCAATACTGCTTCATACAATCCATGATTCCATTCCTGCCTCGGTATATATTTTCTACAAAATCGGCCTCGAGACTCTTTTTTTGATATTCTTTATAGTTTAGGAAATAGCTCTGAAAACCCTTTTCAAAAATACATCCTGTAAATAGAAAATATATGACAAAATAAATATATGATAGGATGATTTAGTTCATACAGTAACGGGTGCGAACAACGGCCAACTGAAATAATGAGCATTACACAAATAATAATAATTTATTTATTTCGCAATATCTGTCGCTTGCTCCCTCACTAGTATACCATGTGTTGTGGGTAGCAAGATCCTTCCAAATGATGAAAACCGTATGCGTGTTCCAGATAAAATGAATTGGCATGCTAGGGCAAAGTTGTTAATAATATAATGCTACGTGGTTATTGAAATTTTACTTACAACTAAATATATTGCGAGATGTAACTGACCTGTAAGATGCAAACCGTTTTAGCTCGTATCGCAAATGATTCAGTCGGTACGGTAACGGGGCATTCGTCCACGGCAGCGTGCATTACTGATACACAGATGTATGATGAGAACCATACGCGATTTACATAAACTGCTGTTGGGTGTAGCTAGGACGCTAGTATTCGTATGATGTTCTTTGGGTTTGGGTTGAAAATTTCTAAGACATTGAATACAGGAACTGAAATTTCTGCAACGTAAATAGTAGACATCTTGACCTTTATGTTTAAACATGTTCGCTTTTATTGCGTATATGTTCCTTTATCTTATATTTCGATCAACAATACAACTCGTGTCAGCGCAAAGCAGCGTCTCGGCAAATAAAGGCTCACATTAGAAATGAGCACTTATTTTAGTTTCTACATTTGAAACTAATTGGACTTTATTTTGAGGTTGCAAGTTGCGACAATAATTAAAATAAAAATAAAATTATTTTACAAATGACCCTTGAAAAAAAACTGGAAGATTTCCAATCCCTTAAGTTAGCAACGTTAGGTTCTTATACGTGAGGCGGAAGTTACATGTTCAAACACACGAGAAGATATTGTTATACTGAATTACATTCGACCCTGAGGCGTCGTAATACATTGCATAAGATTCCGTTCTGTTTATAATTATCGCACCACGGTTCAACTCGTATTGGAGATAAATGTTAATAGGAATAGACGAGCGAGGCTTAATCATGATGTATGTATGACATATTATTATTATTGGATTGACGTTGAAAAATTTTTATGAGTGTCCAACATTTCTTTGGCACAAAATGTAGCTGAGCTAGCTATGCCGGGGATGTTATGCTATCTTATAGTGTTCTTCCAAGTTGCAAAGAACTATCAAACTCCTTGAATGATACTACTAAGTCACTATGAAAATTCATTAAATTAGTAGATTTTAGGCTTTTAGGGTGCTCCTTCGATCCGTAGTTAAAAATGCAACCACTAACGGCCGTTTTCAATATTCTATCTATCCCTTGTTTTGCTTACTAAAGTCAGGCAAATATTTGCACTTACTTTGATTTCAATATGCTGTCAACGGATAGCCTTTATGACTTGACAATAAAATGTCATTTAATCTGAGATTACCATCTATCCATAATCTTTGATACATTATTGAAAACGGCCGTAAACCCACGACGCAGTCCAGCAATCATTAAAAATTTAAATCATCCCTCCATTCCATCGTATAAAACAAACAAGTCCTACCCCTATACGCAAACTTGCAATTACTCAGACAAAGCAAAGATAATAATCATTGGTAACTTCACTCAATATAACAAACACTGGAGTTTCCAAAGGAATCTATGGAGAGGAACTGCCGATGTACCTTTGATAATAAATCACTTATCTCAGTTAAGAATACACAGACTCAGGCGTTTACAATCGCAATTAGGTTAATTCCTGATGAAATGGAAGATAAAGCGCCGATAAAGACAATTGTCGGACACATTATGTAAAGTATAAATTAATTTATATGACAAGTAAAGCCTTTTAAGCTGTCGCCATGATTCGAGTTATCAAGGACTGTCTTGAGTAGGCGTGATTAGAGAATTTGAAATGAGTGGTGATTAATTTTGTCAACATAATGGAACCTTTGACGGCATTAGGATTCCATTCATATAGTATTGGAAATAAATTAACTAACATAGTTAGCGCTATGAAAGTTCGTAATCTCTATCCTATAATGTCTTTTTTTTCTTCTTTATCTATCCATGAGGCTTGTAGAGCATCAACTATTCTGGTTTTATGGGTGATTCCACCAATTTCTTCTATCCTCAACTGTGATTTCTTAGACAATTCGAGGAATTTTATGGGAAAGAAATTTAGATATTATATTTGACCGTCACCACTCGTAGAGATCATTGAATGTGGCAAAAGTTCTGCTTCATATAATATTGTAGCAGTTGAAAGCAAGGAGTAAGGGTTTTCGCGATGCTTATTATCTCGACCGCGTAAACACGGGGTTGTTAACCTGCGCGAGAGTGCAGTTTGCTGTTCATATCATTCAGACTTCGAGACATCAGGGTAGCGACTTGCGAGTGAGATATACGTGAACCCTTATGATATTTTAAAATGCAATAGAATGTTTGGTCAAACGTGGGTAAATTTTCTAAACACGTAATGAATAACATTGTCTTCTCACTAACGATGTTACAGAATGTTTTGAAATGTGATGCAATTGCACTCCCAAGTCTCGACATCTTATTATCAAATTTTCAAACTTGAAGAAAAAGTTGCACTATAAGAATTTGTGTAGCAAAACGTCGTCGGAAAATTTGTAAGTCGTTATAAAAATTGTAGTCATATAATCATAACCACATCATAGTTTCCATATTCGAAACCCACGTTTGAACACAAGCGTCCGAACAACAGCTGTGTAAAGTCGTCAAGCACTCGTTATTCGCGTGGCAACATTTTACGCAGTTTTTACTACGCCGGCCTTGATACACTGATAATGTTTACCAACACGCCTCTCCTTGAATTTGAGCTTTATTGTATTGTTATTAGCTTCTTTTTGTACCTTTTCTACGATTATAAATACATTCACTAAACTCTTGCCCTCTATGATTTTGTTTTAAATGTTTTTAACGTCGAAAACAATAGACTTGTATACTGATATCGTTATGAGAAATCGTGAATATAAAAATAAAGTAGGAACTCAATTTTACACGATTAATTTTAACAACTGAAACATAAATAATGATTATTTATAGCCTACGTCGTTAGTGCAGAAACGTCGTGTATTTTTAGCGAAATTTTGCGTAGTATCTATACATTTCGAGATAGTTCTTAAAGTAAATAAGCACGTCAAACATATTATGAGATCTATTATAGTATTCGATGCTTTTGTTTATTCAGACGAGTATGATTATGTCTATGAATACAAGATAGAAAAAACAGTTTACTCTCAGATAAGTACGATGGTAAATTTAAAATCCTTGACTACTATGTATCAAGAGTTAAGGCTATTTAATAGGTTTATGAGTGGCTTAATGGACCATCCAGCTCGAATACCTCTGGTTTAAAGAGATATCAATACAAATATTGACTTATCCGCTGAAAATTATAATTAAATTGAGATATCGTTGGTGAAAGTATAAATTACTGCCGCTTTCGAGTGCGGTGCGCACGTTATTTTTTGTTGTCCGAATTTTAAACATGGTCGTAGTCCAAGATGTGATGCTTGCAGAGATGTTTCAATATCATTTTTAATCGTGTTTCTCTTAATATGAGTAATAGAGAGTAGCTTCTAAAAAATGAGTATTTGGACGCATAAGTCGTCAGTCATAGGATGCATTATTCTGTGTCCTATTTCTCTTAATAGTGAAAGTGGCTTAAAAAAAGTATTTAGACGCATAAGTTATCAGTCATATGGTGCATTATTCTGTTTTCTATTTCTCTTAATAAGAATAATGGTGAGAGTAGCTTCTAAAAATAAGTATTTAGACGCATAATTCCTCAGTCATATGGTGCATTATTCTGTTTTCTATTTCTCTTAATAATAATAATAGTGCGAGTAGCTCTAAAAAATGAGTAGTAGTTCGACGCATAAGTAACCGTAGTAGTAGCTTTTTGTGCGCATGAGTTTGGAGTAAGTTCACGGCTTGTCCTGAGAAGGCGATGCTCGCGTAAGGTCATTAACACCGACCTTGCTAGTGGATTTGGCGGGACTTCAAATTTTGTTTACATCCAGTATATTTGGATCCTTGATTTGCGTAACGAGCTGTCATTAACTTTGAACTATTTACCGCTATTTGGGGTATTATGAGAATTAATTTCGTAATGTTCAAGTTAATTTGCAGTTGAATATCTCAAAAGTTGATATGATTTTTTTGTACAAGATAGATATGGTCTGGATAGGAAAGTGCTCTACTGCTATTTTAATACCAGGTTTTATTTTTGATATTTTTGGCTGCGGTCACTCATTAAAAAACTGATTACTCGTTTAAATTGCTCGCCATCGAATTTGAGCTTGTCTAGAAGCGATATATTAGTCTCAAACATAAAGAAACCGTATTCGTAGTAAACTAACCACACAAGCTGTGGTAAATATCATTATAACGGAGTATTACAATGTTTTTGTTCGAAGGCTACGAAATAACCGTGCATTGTTTAACATATTCTTTATTCATAGGTGACGGGAAACATAACTGTATAAGGATTGTGGACTCGCCTTTACGTTCCGGTTTTATATATTGACTTAATTTATAAGAATTTTAAGATACGAGAATGATGCGCTGGCACGACTGTGACTGTAGTAGCTGTACTTTTAAAATATGGAAAATTGATTGTTACTACTTTTTAATTTGAGAATTTAATTAAGAAAATTAATGGTAAATTAATTTATTTATAGAATTTACTTTGAGTTTAACTTATGAGAACATTGTAGACTAATTAGGGCCTAAAACACAATTTTTTAACCTAAACTTTAGAAAAAATTGTGTTTACCTTCCAAAACGGTGGTAGAAAAAATATGTCGATTTCCAATAGCCACAAAAGAAGTCTAAGTGTACGCTTGAAGTATGAAAGATATTAACAACCGTATTCACAAACAATACTTGTGTGAGTAAAGTAGTAATGCTATGCAAAGTAAAATTTTTCTCAATGTGTTCCAAATGACAAGTCTTTAATCCACAAACAATAAAACATAATTTAAACGCCAAGTAACAAACCGTCACTCAAGTATCGTCTCTGTATAGGTTAAGGCCCTGTGCGTTGTGAGAACTCATAGCATTGTTTATGTATACAGGTGTAAGACTTTCATTGTGCATGTAGTTTTTTAATCCATTACAAACAATGACCTCTTAGTAATTGAATGCGGATTACAATTTCCTTTATTGCGATTTAAATTGGTTAAGTAGCAATTATACTGGCTTGGAGGATTTCATTTAACCATTTGAATTTTAAGTAATGTTTATAGGCATTGACTCATTTTTATTGGTTCATGTACTTGAAGAAATTGTCCGTATGTTACCGTTTTTCAATATGCATTACGTGATTCAGCATAATTATACTGAGTAGCTGCCTTTTTTATGCCCCAATGCAACACATTCCTTTTTTTGTTTTGTTTATTTTTCTTTATACCATGAAAAGCCATTCTATTCTTTCTATCGATAGAAAAAATTGATTGAGCAAGCATGGAGCAAAAAAGAAAATTGATTGATTGACTCAGGACGAATAAGCAAACCTTTATGTTTGTAAGTTATCTAATTCCAAAGACACAATATTCAAAGGAATATAAGTAACTCACCAATATTCTGTCAGAAGACTTGATATTGGCAAAATCCGTCAGTGATAGGACTGGCATGAATTAAAAGACGAAAAAGACAATATTTCTACAGTCTGCTAACATTTCTGTTTATTTCCAGGACACGGCAAAACACACAAAGATGCGGCGAGCGTTCGCGCGACCCACCCCATTCCTGCAGCGTGCGGCCTGTACTACTTCGAGGTGCGGATCGTGTCCAAGGGCCGCGACGGGTACATGGGCATCGGGCTCTCGGCGCACGGCGTCAACATGAACAGACTGCCTGGTGTGTACTAGCAAGTAAGGTCTGCCTTGGCAGCGTTACATGGTAGCTCGATGTGCTCTAAGGGTAGTATAGCAGAGTTAGATCCATATCTAACCTAGTTGTCCTTTTATTTCCTGAGTCGTGATATTCACATGGATATTGGGGCCTTCAAGAGATGAGCCTATATGTCTAGGTTGGCAAAGCACCTGCGACACTCCTGGTGTTCGTCCTGTTTTTGTGACCACTTACCATCAGGTGACCCACTTGCTTCACTGTACTCTGCCATAAAAAAATGACATCAGTTTATCGGCAGATGACGTCGTCATGAACAGCTGAACTGTACTAGCAAGTAAGGCGTGAGTTGGTGTTTATTGGTAGTTCTTTGGGGAAGATAGATGTTGTAGTCTTTTTATGTGAAAGTAGGCTGATGGCAGATATAATTGTTTCGTGAAAAAAATAGACACAGCAGGTAGGTAAAGAGGTACATCGTTGTTTTATATATGTATACAATTAATGTGTGTTGGTATTTATAATGTACCGGGATTAACGGTAACAGTTTCTGTCTTTGTATCTTGACTCTTCGTTACCTATCAATGTAGTAGTACCTTAATATTTCCCATCAAGATGTTTGATTCTTCTGTTGATTCAATGTACAAGTTAATATAAGATATCGGAGAACTTAAAGGATACTCAATATTTTGGTTTTCCTCCAACAAAGTTTGTACGAAATTCAGTTGGCATGCTTCTACGTTAATTTAGGTATCGCTCCTTCACGTTGCACTTACCCTTTCCAGGCTGGGACAAGCACTCGTACGGTTACCACGGCGACGACGGCCACTCGTTCTGCTCGTCGGGCACGGGGCAGCCGTACGGGCCCACGTTCACGACGGGCGACGTCATCGGCTGCGGCGTCAACCTCGTCGACAACACGTGCTTCTACACGAAGAACGGACACCACCTGGGCATCGCGTTCAGAGGACTACCGGTGAGTGTGGCAGTTGTAGTTGTATTAACACTTTTGAAGAATTTATATGTCCAGAATTAAAATCCTAATTCCTACTAATCCTACTTATGTGATAAATGTGATGAAATATGCGTATATGTATGCAAATAACTTTCCCACGTTCGTTGCATATAGGATTGTATGTTTGGTTGTTTGTATGTCAACCATGTCGTAACTACGGATTTTGATGAAATGTTGTATACAAATAGGATGTTAGCTGAATTAGGTGACGGAATACTTTTTCTTGATATATAGATACGAATTTCACGCGAAGCCGCAGACAGCAGCCTGTTACTGAATGATCTTCAAAAGAATCCTTGCTAAGGCATGTTTTGCTTACGTCGTTTCAGGCAATAATATTATGTAGTATGGTTATGAAGATTCAATTTCCAATAAATTTGTAATTTTAAATCTTTTAAATGACCTTTTTCTTATTTGTCGTTAATGAATAATCTTTGTTTTGCCTTCACGGATTAAATTCCCTTTATATCCTCAAGTTTTTTGTAAATCTCCAATTTTCGTAACCACAGCCAAACTTATACCCCACCGTCGGTCTCCAAACGCCCGGCGAGGTGGTGGACGCGAACTTCGGGCAGCAGCCCTTCGTGTTTGACATATCCTCAAGGTTTTTTGTAAATCTCCAATTTTCATCTCCACAGCCAAACTTATACCCCACCGTCGGTCTGCAAACGCCCGGCGAGGTGGTGGACGCCAACTTCGGGCAGCAGCCCTTCGTGTTCGACATCGAGGACATGCTGCGGGAGTTGCGGGCGCGCACCCGCCTCGCCATCGACGAGTTCCCCCTGCCCGACGAGCAGGGCCAGTGGCAGCAGGTGTTACACAGGTACTTTGGAGTAGAATCTAACTAAAGTATGAAAATCAGCGCTGTGTATAATAATCATCACAGCTTATGCTGAGTGGACACCCTTTTCCAGGAATACCCTACCGTACACCTTTTCCATGGTTTTCTTATTCCTTTTTTCTTTTTTCTTTTCCGAACCGGTGGTAACTTAAAAAATGACTATTCATAAGTACTTTGTAAGTAACTAAGTAGTTTTTATTTTGTTTTTACTTTTTTTATTGTTATTTTTAGGCCGGCCTCACACATGCTGAATGTCTGAATTTACAATCTGATTTCGGAATCTTAAATTCCGGCACCTCGCCTCACATACATCGTAAAATTCATCGGTACGATCCTTACAGGTCGATCTGAGAGATTCAGATTCTGAAAATTCAGCATGTGTGCGGCCGGTCTTAGTGTGGGTATTCTTGAAATAAATATTTTTTCTTTATTTCTTTCTTTCTTTATTTATTGCTCGGTAATTCATTATTAAAAAAGACAGGAATTTCATAGGCGTGATTCCACTGACTGTATGTATGTCGTCGTGTTTCCAGGATGGTATCGACGTACCTGGTGCACCACGGCTACTGCAGCACGGCGCAGGCCTTCAGCCGCGCCACCGGCGAGCGGGTGCACGAGGACATCGCCTCCATCAAGAATAGGCAACGTGAGTGAACCTATTTTATGTTATAGCAGGTAAACGGGGCATGCGGTTCCCCGATCTTAAGTGACTGACCGCAGCCCATGAACATGAACAGAGTCGCAGATGCCTTGTCAGTTTGAAGGAAGGGGAGGGGATAAGGAGAGGATTAATGATAGGAAGTTGGAAGAGGAGTGAAAGAGGATGGAAGAGGGATGAGATGGGTATTTAGGCCTTCGGGCACCTTCTGTGGTTAATTTTGTTTTCCTGCACAGTGGTCTGTAATATTTTAGGGCTGTGCAATAATGACTGGACAACAACTTTAATAGTACTATATTTCGTAGGGATATCAAAACTGGTGCTAAGCGGTCGCGTGGGCGAGGCGGTGGAGGCGGCGCGGAGGCTGTACCCCGGCCTGCTGGAGCGCGACCCCGACCTGCTGTTCCTGCTCAAGTGTCGCCAGTTCGTGGAGATGGTCAACGGCACCGACTCCGAGGTGAGACCACACCCGGCGCACAGCACACCCGGTGCTGAGCGGCACGCGGCTGTACCATCGGAGCCAACCTTCGGTAGTTACGTTCATTATAGACATGCTTTAGACTTACGCCTAGCAAGATTGTACCGTCAGTAAGTAAAACGATTCGTTTCGTTTCTGGCACAATCAAAGTTTCATCAATCTATATCTACCATATTTAACGTGTATTGCAGATGTGCGACGGCGACGCGGAGGGCGCGTGCGCGGCCAACGGCGTGGCCACGTCGGTGATCTCGCACACGTCGCGCGCCTCGCC
>LQNK01001039.1:111462-126338 GCA_001586405.1 Phoebis sennae
CAGAGAAGATGACGTCACATTGCCTCCTGACGCGCGAACAGATCAGCAGATCAGCCCCTAAGAGATCGTGAAAGGAAGGAAAGACTTACCCTTGCTACATTATGCACTTGGTTGTGCTTATTGCTGACCCTCAAGGGCGAAACTCGCTAGAGTACAAGTTAGAACGAACAGCTGATTAGGTTGTGCAAGGAAGGGAAGACAATAAAAGCGTCACTTATAGCCCTAGATTGTACGCATTGTTAACCAAACGCCTCCGGTGAAGGCGGCGCAAGAACTTAAAACATGAAGGAAAGAAGTGTCGCTGGTGGGGATAGACATACACCTCATCACAATTTCAAGAATATTATGAAACTTAATTTTTGGAAGAGCAATAAAATTGGACGAAGCTTGCTTACCTCATAGATAAAAAAGGAGAAATAAGTGTCGCGTTTGGGGTCGGCAATATGTGAAGTGTGTAAGTGACACACTTGGACTTCCTTCATACTCATTTCATGGGGCGCGAGGGTGAAAAGTGATCAGGGTTGATTGATGCCATTCATATTTAGGGGAAGTAGGAGGGGGAGGGGTGACTCTCCGCTTATGCCACTTTATTTAGAATTCAAGTCAGTTTTAAAAGTGTGAAAAAAGTGTGTCATACCATGGTTTGGGTATCATTTTTACCTGTGTTCACTATTTCCATTCACATTAAATAGTGCAAAACATAATCGAGGAGGTGAAGAGAATTGTCCCATTTTTCAATATTTGTCTATCACCTTTAGTTAGTTTTTATATAAACAGTTTTTAAAGAAAATTGTATCCGATTTAATTAGATTTCGTATCCGATATTTATGCGAATCTCATTATCTATAAACAACAACCGTTTTATTATATTAACAAAGATTAATGGGATATATAATATATTGATTGATATCTCCTCATTTTATAAATAAAATGTAATTATAATTTCACTCATCAATACTAACAAATCACCACCAACATCTTTAAAATTCCAAGTGCAATATACAACTTATAAATGCAAACCATGTTTTATATAACGTTAATAAAAAGTTATAATATATGTAACTCTAAAAGCAAAGTGGCGTAAGTGCGCGGGCGTCGCAAACGAAAACGGACGTTATACAGTGTTATTAAAATCGAATGTAGTTTAGTGCTGTGGTCTCACGGACGTGCGTTGTGTATATTTCAGCGTAAATTATAGATATATTATAGAATATATAAATAAAAATAATTAATATAATCGGTAACGCGGGGCACTACTTATTTTGTACGACGGCATGCGCTCGTGATCGTTTTATAGTTGTACGTGGGTCTGCGTTGACAAACATGCGCCGACATGTTGCACCGTCCAAGGCGTGTTATTGATATTTCGTATTATTTTTGTGTTAGTGTTTTTTAGATATTTACACTAATTGAAAGTGTACAAAATGGCGGATTACATTATTTTTTAAATTTTATTAAGATAATAAATTTTCTTCAATATGAATACCCTTTTTCATTAAATATCAATATTTCTATTATCTGAAACAAAGGAAAATAAATAAAAAAATTATTTGTATGTTTGTGAATGCAAACCCAGTGTAACAGGCGCCCTGTATGTTTTTAGTTGTGTTTTAGTTTGTAATAGCAGTTTTAATTATGTACTCGGTTTCGATTACTATGAGGCACCGCATTACATTTTATATTCTAAGAAGTTTTTATACTACGTTAGGCTTGTATTCCTTACCCAATCCTATTCCTTTACTTTTCTTAACGAATCCTCCTTTTTTGGCAAAAGTAACACTTTTAACACAACAGATAGGTACTGAATTAAATCGTGTAGGATTTTCATTTTAAATACCTATACAAAAACATATTGTTCCGATGTGATGCCAGATATCGTGTCGGTGACGTGAATACATGTGTGCGTTGCTCAAGCACGCTTTGTATAGAGTTTGACTTCTGCAGCCCGGTTCCTATACAAGTAAAATGATCATTCGTTTCACTTACAATATCCTACTAGACGTAAATCTATAATAAACGTTGCGTTAACATAACCACCAAAACTTGAATCCGATTGGTTGATTAATACCGCTCGTTAATTAAAACGATTCGTATCTCTTATACGTTCCGTTGTTTATAAGAACTGGGCTTGTATCTGTATAGTGTTTCTAGTGTTACGGGTCTTCACAGTCGGCGGTGATCACTAAGCATCAAGTGACATGCATGCTTCATTCCTCGAAATTAATTAAAAAAAATCCTTACTTCTTTTATTCCTAAATCCAAAACTATCTTAAAGTTTTATTATTTCGATGCGCCATAGTAGCCGAAATTACTTATGTATTGTGAAATTGAATTTAATTTGTATTTAAATGAACTTTTAAACGACTCATCGCTTCGATGCTTGTAGCATTAACTTAACGTCCGTACCGAAGTTCTTTTAAATATTGTTTTATGTATGGCCTAGGATGTTGGGCCAAAGCGTATGAGTGTGTTGGCGTTTTTCTATTTCTACTGTTTCATTATTTTGGAAATATCAAAATTCGGTAGAATATATAATCATTTTAACCCAAAAAAGGCAGGTTATCAATTTGAGTATTACTATGTTTTTGTTCATATCTGATGCATTCTGACAATATCAACTTTTGAGCGAACAAATTCCATTTTTTGGTTTGAAAGTATTAGAATAATGTAAATGAATAAGCAATATTCAAAATAAATGAATTGCTCTTGTTACGGTACAAAAAAGCAATAATTACAAAAATGTCATGTATTTTTTCTTGTCTATGGTATTTTGAAAAATGGTGAAATAGAAAAATGTCAACATGTTCATGTAATGGCTTTTGTACAATACACGATTTTAGGGTTTCATAAGACTTAAAGTGCCACCGCTTGAGACGTCGGTCAGTCTGCCGCTGAGCCCGGGAGGCCTAAAGCGTTCAGTCAACTTCGAGTGAAGTTCATAAATTGTTGGTATATAAGACTAAAATGAATAAATAAATTTATTAAACTTGATTGATTTTTTTTTACCCTGATCCTATATTGTGAGAACCACGCCTATATCTTTTACTAGATGTTCCAGCACGCATCTCTTACTAGACGCAGCAATCTTTTACAAGAAGCAGCTTCGCTCTTGTAACAATGATTTTCTTTCCAAATTTTCCCAGTGTGATTCATTGAAATAAAAATAATAATACTTTTCAGCTTTATATACTTATTATGATCTTAATAAATCCTTTAAAACTTACTGAAGAGCATAAAGAAGACTCGGCTGTGAATAGGAAGTATGATTGCATAATATTCACTATTATCATTAATTGGGACTGAGGCACATTTGGTCTCGTAACACACTCGTTAATCACAAAAAAACAACGCAAAAGAGTCGTTTCCTCTACTTTGGGCTATGACATTACTTTGCAAAAAGTACTATCGATCAGTGAAATAATAAAGGAGTTTATTTTCTTACAAAATCAGCGAAATCGGTTACTGGCTCGGCGCAGATGAAGCAGTTTTTATTTTCGTTAAATTTATAGAAGAAAGACTCCTTTCAGCATTTTCTGATATTTCCCCATAGTTTAGGATTTACTCCTGAAAGCCCATTTTAAAAATAATGTACACCACCCTGTAAATACTTCCATTTATTACTCAGTATGCAATTTCGTATTATCACAAATCGGATTGATAAAAAGGCTTAAATCATTTTAATAAGTATAATTGTAATGCAAAATTTGATCACCTACACATTCGAGAGAAAAACAAACACTAAAATACCTAATTTAAAATGAATTTTTCAATACATATCTAGAGAATACGGAGCTTCGCATTTCCAACAAACCATTCTCCCCTTTAAAAATAATATTAAAACATTTGAAATAATATTCGTGAAACGCAAATTTTATCCCCTTGAATTGTAAATTATAGTCTTTTTATTAAAATCGGGAGCCAGCAGACCATAGATAACGACTCATTGAATAATTATGATAATTGTCAAAAATTATTGGGGAGCGATCGAGTAAAAATAGGTGATTGGAGTAAGAAACGCAAATTATAGACCGGGAAACGGTATATGGTGCGGAATTATTAATGATTCGATTGTCTCGCAATATAATTTAAAAGCAGTATTATTAATCTGTAATATTTGTTAAAAAAAACCTATGAAAGACTAAAACCTGACTTATTCAAAACCAAACTTCTTAATTATAAAAAAAAATAATAGTTTGTCGCTTTGCCAATTTGTAATATTTGTTTATTTATTATTATAAATTTAAGTTTATTTATTATTATTATTATCTTTAAGCTCGTTATTGGATTCTTGCACAGATTAGAAAATAAAAGGCAGATGGAGTGTGTCAAAGACTCGAGTGACGCTAACTACTCGTACTCGTTACGTCAAAAAAGAAACGTTTTTGTATTTGCTTTTGAAATTTGTATTTGCTTATCGGCGTCATTCGAGTCTTTGGTGCTCTCTATCTGCCCTTTATTCTCTAATCTGTGGATTCTTGATTTCCAGCCAACTTAACGTACAATATACAAATCCTGTCCCCAACATCAAAATGTTTAAAAATTACCCGCTGAATAAATCTTTGCATATACAAAAATAGAGAAACAACGTATTCAGTGAATGGCAGATTTTTCCATCAATATAAAATAAGAAGATATGCGGGCAGTCCGCAGGCTAGCTAGGAATTGAATGAAAACATACAATATTTATGTTGAGTGGATGCGCTGCACTTATGGCGGTCTGTGGAAACACAGCGATATTGAAAAGAATATGCAATCTATTATGAAAATACTGGTTTTGTTGCCGGTTTTCTGCAGTTTTAAAGTACTCTGTGATAGATCTACTTTTTTATTCATTTACAAGTGAACTTTTTTTTTATTTTTGGTAGTGCGACATTTTCGGTGAGAGTTATTATTTATATTCAACATCCTACTTATATTATAAATGCGAAAGTTTGTGATGTATGTATGTATGTTTGTTACTCTTTCACGCAAAAACTACTAAACCGATTATGATGAAACTTGGTTTACATAATAATATATAGGCTTCTTTTAATCCCCGGAGTTGCCAAGGGATTAGAAATTATGCGTGTGAAACCGCAGGGCACGGTCAGTTTATTTTAAAGAAGTAAATGACAGCTAGTTTATCATACTAGATACTATTTATTGCAACTTTAAAAGCGTCTCTTTTAATGAAAAAAATTACATTAATTTCATGCTTGAGTTAAAGTTAATTTATTGTGAAGCGCAATTAATTAATATTTTCATATTAATACAATCTAATACTGTCTCATCTAACTCATTAAAAAAGCAAAGCTTTAAGAGTTCAATGGTAAATTCGCGTGTGTATCGACAAAATAGGGGTTTGCACAATATAATTGTGTTTTGGCTTGGCTCTTGGATTTTGTGATACCACAAAGTTCTCTTAATACTCAAAAAAACATACTTTTATTTTTGTAATGAAATAACTGCAGTCAAAGACAGGGGTTTCGTAATATGAGAGCCTTTAATCATTGTGAATTGTGTAAAAAAGCTTTTAAACTATTGTCTACAATCCTAGCATTCGTCTTACATATCACTTGACAAGTGCTACCTACGCCTAGCATTTCCATTTCATATTTTATTAACTTCAAACAATTTATATTCCGCCCGACGTACACAAAACGTCTCGCCAGATCTTGCGGCTCTTTTAATATTTGATCTGCATATTTATAAAGACCTCGGGCTGTTTGTGACCAGAGCTTATTTTATTGTATGATTGTTGTTTCAGCTAGATATTGAGCTCGGGTTTTATCAATAACATTTTGCCTTATTTGTAGTCCCTGGGGAGTAATGGATATTATTCAGTTGTTTTAGATTATTAGGTTACGTTCTTGTTTCGTGTTCTGCCGCGTGAATTTAAATTTATATAATTTGAAGTGAAATGTGAAATTTGTAAAGTTATATTGCTGAGAAATGAATTACGACGTTAGACTTTTTGTTGGGTATTTATTGTTATCTAAATGTAAAATATTGATGCTTCATACTTTTTGATAACGTATTTAGTCAATATTTATCACATAATATAAAAGAAAATAATACATGTTACATTATTAATTAATTTGTATGCCAATTACAGAAATTTACAATTTAAACAGTCTCATTTTTACATCATCATCATCCTGCCCTTATCCCATTATTTGGGGTCGGCGCAATGGGTTTTTTCCTTCCACTCTTCTCTGTTCTTAGTCATTTCCGCATTCACACCTCTTTCATTCATATCTTCTTTTATACAGTCCATCCATCTTTTCTTTGGCCTACCTCTCCCTGTCCAACCATCAACCTTCATATTTATCACCCTTTTCCCAACATAATTATCATCCCGCCGCATCACATGTCCAAACCAAGCTAGCCTGTTACTTCTTACCTTATCAGGGATCGGTGCCACTTTTAAACTTCCTCTTATATACTCGTTCCTAATCCTATCTAATCTTGTCACCCCACACATCCATCTCAACATTCTCATCTCCGCTGCATGTAGCCGTCGTACGTCTTCTGCTTTCGCTGCCCAACATTCGGAACCGTATAGCATAGCAGGTCTTATTATGCTTTTATAGATTTTCCCCTTATGCTTTGCGGGGAAGCGTGAGTCACATGTTGTTCCAGTAACCTGTCTCCATTTCATCCATCCTGTGTTAATCCTGCTTTTAACGTCTCGATCTATATCTCCATCCGCTTGTAAATAAAAGATGCTTTCACCGTAGTACATAAATTAATGATTTTTAATAATAATTGGACGAGCGCTGCGAGGTCTCTGAGTCGAGATGGGCGGGCGATTGTATGTTTGTATGTAAGTATGAACAACTTTGTCCGACGATAACTTAGAATTGTTTATCCGTTCTTGATTAAATTTCATAGGAATAGTTAAGACAAAAGAAAATTTCGAAGCAAAAAGGTGATGAAAGGTGGTTATCTTAGGATATCTGGAGTATGGTTTATCCGATCTTGATAAAATTTCGTAGGAGAATATTATAGATATAGAAATTTCAATCTACACTTAGGGGATATATATAGTTAGGGTCACAAATAAAAGGTCTTGATTTATTTATAGTATTAAACAATTATACTACATAAACGTTACTTTTAAACACTCCGAGGTTTGCACATCTGAGCGCTATCACAGGGGACGTAACCAGGTAGTCCATAACTGCAAAGCAGGTTCAAGAAGAAGGTTCCACTGTGGCGTTCGTAGGGCTGGGCCTGGATGGAGAACTGGCTGTCCAGGACGAGGATGTTGGAGGAGTTGAGAGTCGCTCGCGGCCACGGTAGGGGGAGCTGCTTTGTTTTCTTTGGCGTTGGGTTTCTGGAAAGATATGGATATAGAATAAATGTAATAAAGAAAACTTACGGCTACAAATTAACTAAAGTTTCCATTGTAGGTACAAATAAAGTCAATTGTAATTCTTCACATGCACAAACTATTAATAATAAATCTGGTAGGTAGTAGGTACAATTGGCAAAAGAGCAGCAAATATTCAAGCGAAGAATTCTTTACATATATAACTCTATAGTTGCAGGTTAAAACGATCATCTTTTGTTGATGTTTGTTTTCTTTTCTATTACTCAAGTAAATAAAATAAAATTTTACTGTTCCACTTAGAGAACAAACTATTATACATCAACTTAAACAAAAATACCGATAGTGGAGATAAAAAGAGATCGTATCAGCCATGCTATTCATTATCATTATTTCGAATAACCTTAGTTTTTGAACGTCCCTTGCTCCCTATGATGGTATGCGGGAGTAGTGATAGTAATTATTTTGAATTAATTGCAGTGTAAAAATAAAATACACGGTAAACAAACTCACCCATATTTCATAAAATTTGCTAGCATAGCAGTTATTCTGTCAATAAATATTCTGTCCCTTGTCGAAACCGGTAGAGAAATTCCAAAAGGTTTGAAAATGTAGAAGAGTTCACCGCCATGCACGGGCCCTTTGAGGTGAGATATGAAGAATTTAGCGAATTCCCGGTCACCTTCGTATGCGAAGAGATAATTATAAACAGGCTCATTTGAAAATTTTGTTAACATCCTTGAAAAAGCGGCTATAGCAGCATACGCCACCCAGTCTGAATAAAACTTTACTAAGCTGTTAGTTGACCTCGTATAAGTTATATTTTCTGCCCCAAAATAGTGTGTGCGCATTGATTTAGCTATGCTTCTCCTGTCACTTTCGGAACACCACGTGAATAGACATGGTATCATTTCTTCAAAATTTTCATTTAAATCCGAAACAGATTTATCACTCAGTAAGCCATAGAAATATGAACCTTCCGATTCAGTGTAACCCATGACAACTGGGACATGATTAAAATTCTTTGACTTAATAATATTATATGGCGTATCTACAAAAAATGGTTCCGAGTTATTGGCATCTACACATGGCGCGTACTTAAAATATCTAGGATTAACCGATACATCTTTGGTTACTTCTATTAAAGTATTAAGAGGTGTATTCGCGAAAACATTAGAAACATCTTGTTCAGCTGTTACAGGCGCGATTTTTTTCGCATCTTCAAAGGCTGGTTTGAGAGGCTCCACGTTAAACGCCCACGCGGAGAGGGCTGTGCCACTCATAAGAATGATTTTGTGGAATAGACCTTTACTAGCTTTTGTTAACATATGGAATGCAGCAGAGCTCGCCCCAGCACTCTCTCCACAGATCGTCACGTTCTCTTCATCTCCTCCAAAACTGGCTATATTATCACGTATCCACTGTAATGCAGCTACTTGGTCCCATAGGCCAAGGTTAGATATATCATTCAAACACAAGAATCCAAGCACTCCAAGACGGTAATTTACAGTGACAACGATAACATTTTTGAGAACCAGAAATTCTGGGTCGTATAGATCTTTGGCACCCATATAATAGGCTCCTCCGTGGAGGTACACCATGACGGGCAGCTTCTGGTTGGGTTTGGCCCATTCTGGTACAAACACGTCAAGTAGGAGACAGTCCTCTACACCGATAATAATTGAAGATCTCCATTGTGGACATCTGAGAGATGGACTGCGATGTATTGCTTGAAAAACACCGTCCCAATTTTGAGGTCTTTTTGGTTTCTGTGAAAAATAGAATAAACTATCTAAAGCTTCACAAGATGAATAAATATATGCACATTTAATAGCAATAGTGAAGCATTCCTAATCGAAACTGATGTAATAGTTTTGTCAGTCTAGATGGATTTAATGGTCTTTTTGCTTATTACGAGAGAAAATACGATTTTACGTAATTCCAGACGATCGTAAAATGTATGTATTAAAATTTGTTTTATTGTTTAACTTATTGGCATTATGTAGATTTAATATAAACTAAAGTATCATTTTCTTTAGTTTATATTAAATCTACATACATTTAAAAACAGTTGACTGGCAGTACCTATGTGAAGTATATAATGTCCCCAGTATATTACCTGAAATCTATCAGCGACTGCGTAAGGTATATTATAGTACCGGTTTTGTCCGAACACGCTCTGCAAACCCTGCAGTTTGCCTTGCCTGATCTCCACCACGGGTGTCAACAAACTATGCACTATATCACAGAATACTAACAACTCAACCGCCTGTAGAATATTCATGTCTTTTATACTACTGTTATGTCGATATCACTGTTTAATTATGCAAATCACTTCGTAATATTTTCATGACGTTTTTTTACAATCTGTATTTATCGTACCACGTATAATCATTGTTTATGTCACATAATATATTTTTGATCTTCACTTCTTAAAGACCGAATTGCACAGTCGCGAAGAAAACGAAAACGTTTTAACAGAAATTTCCTCACATTGTTAAATATTTTAAATTGTTTAAAAATGAAATAACACGTTATAGCAAAACGCCGGGAGTGTATATAATGAGCATGAGTGTTTTTGCAAGCTCTCGATTGCTCATGGCGAAAGATCTTGTGTTGCATTTCGTAAACCTTAGACCTACTGTTTGAACTAGAAATAACATCAACAAGATTACTTGTTCTATTCTGTAGGATATATCATAAAAAAAATCATAAAAATAAGAATTTTTATGTTCATGTTACAAAAGATGTTTGCAAATTACGAGTTGATTTTAATCTACAGTAATATTATAAACAGGAAAACCTTGTTTGTTTGTTCGGTATGAATAGGCTCAAAACTTACTGGACCAATTTTTAAAATTCTTTGACCATTCGAAAGCTACATTATCCACGAGTAACATATGCTATTATATCATATTTGGGGTTTTCCGATAAAAGGTGTAAAAAATCAAGCAGAAAAGTTACAAATAAGGATTTTGATCAAATCCCACGGGAACGGGGAAAACAGTTATAATTATTGCAGTGCAGAATTAATTGTGCCCTGCGGTTTCAACCTTATAATATAAGGGCACAGCTAGTTGAATATTATAATAAAACACTATGACCTCTATAAAATATTGTAATAATACAATTAAGAGGTAATATAACAATATTTTTCAAATGTATGACATAGTATAAGCCCTTACATATTCACATATCTCTTACATTTTCACTATTGCACTTAAAATAAAAAGTGTATCGCTTTTGCTGCCATCTGTACTATTCGTGTATGTCGCAAAGGACGCGGAGTGTATCTCTTAAAACGTTTTTTAATCTACTAAACGTATTTGAAATGCGCAGTAATAAAAGCAAATGAGCAAAGCTTTTAATTCTGTTTTCCTCGGAATACGCAGATATTTCTCGGCGCAAAATGTTGGCTGCAACAAGCGCGTCAAGCAGCAATTTGTTATAAAATGTAATTAAGGTGGCGAAGTGCAGGCCGGTGGGGGTGAAGAGGGTACGAAGGGGAGGGGGGTTAATCCGGGTAATAAAGAAAAATACCCGGGAAGCGGGCTAATTGTTATAAACTGGGCAAACATGCAAATTGGTAGAACTTGCCTGGCCTTTTAATTGTGGAGTTATCTCGTCGTTAGGCTTTCGTCTTTGAATTTGTGATAAACTTCAGCCTGTGTTGGATTATGACCAACAATTGTTTTAAGTGACGATGTTTAATTAGCATTTGTTTAATACCTGTTATAAGATGTTGGGAATCGATTTATTGATTATGAGAATCGATTATATTTTATTTGTTTTAATCATCGTAAATTATGTTGTTGTGTCCTCATGAAAATATCTTTAAGCATATTTATTGTGAATAAATTATGCATATCACGCCTTATTTATTATTATATAAGTGTATTAAGAATTATACTAGGTAAAGTAGCACGAAGTCTCGATTGCGAAAAATATTAGGCTTAACATGATCAAAATATAACTAATAATAATTATTAATACTATCAAAAAACTACTAATAAAAATACATAACCTTATAATTGTATGTAAAACAAGTGAAATAAGAATAATAGGTCAGATTATCCCGCCCTATTTCTATCGTATGATATAGCCTATTTCGTGTATGTATGTCATTAAATATTCTTAATTTTATACATCCTCGAATAATTTGGACAAGCCTTCGGGAGGCTTATACGCGAAGTATCCAATAGTCAGCGGTCGCCTGTAAGGACAAATTGTAGCGAAGTTTATGTGGCGTCACAACTGTTGTGCAGTGTGGTTCCAGCAGTTACACTCAATTAGCTGCTAAGATACTTCTTGTTACGCGTTCTAAAGAGTTACGTTGATAAAATAGTATATTTATTTAATACCCAGTAGATGTGGGACATTGGAGTTGGTGGTCGCTTACCAGATATTTGTAGCGAAGTTTATTTACACTCAATTAACTGCTAAGGTAGTATTTAAGTCTGTTTTAAAGAGGAGATAAGAGACACTGCTTCGTCGAACGTCGAGACGTCGAGACGTCGCTTATCAGAACAACTTGAAGCAAAGTTAGAACTTGAACTTTGTGTGACGACACAACTGCCATGCAATGTGACTCCATCAGTATTACTCAATTAACTGCTAACGTACTTCAACTAGCTAGAAGTTGTTTCCAAGTTAGGTGTATAAAATACATTATCACTCAATGTCCAGTACATGTGATACCAGTGCAGTTTGCGATCGCTTCTCAGGCCAACTCGTAGCGAAGTGTATGTGAAGACACAACTACCGTGCGGTGAAGTTGAAAAGAAAGAGACACATGAGATAGGAGAGGAGAGGAATGGTAGATAGATCGTAGGTCAGAAAGACGGTAATCATTATAATTATTAGTATTTAATCAAACACTTGTCTCAAATTAAGCAGTTATTCAATAAAGTTTGAAAGTAGCGTCAGTTATCCAATAGTTAATCTGTACTTCTTTACTGACGTTAAAAAAACTGCATATTATTTATTTTCATCATTTCATCGCCCGCATCTCTATGCAAACGAAACTGAAATTTTTGTTACAAAGTAGTTGTTGTATTCAAATGCAAGTCGCTCGACAAACAGCCTCATTCTTTCGCTTGTCTTTCCGTTCATTTGCAACTTTTTGTACTTGTATTGCGCTTTGCAATTTGTGTGTTTTGCAAGGATTGGATACTAAATGAAGATTGTTTGACGAACTGGCGAGATTGAAGTTTGTGTTTGATGGGCTAAAATCGAGTAAAGTTGGTGGGTATTTTAGCCTACTAGCGCTCTGTTGCTTTACTCGCGCTTGCTTGTATACTATCTTTTTAATTAATGTTCATCACAGAAAATGGAGGATTCTAATGGAAACTAATGTTTGACGTCGATCTACGGCCGTATATAAATCCTATCTATCCCTTGATTTGCTTACTAAAGTCAGACAAGTCAATCCATTTACTATTACTTTGATTTCACCTACCGCTGGATAGCCTTTGCTATGTCTTTTGTCTATCTAACGTCATAGGGTCTGAAAACGGTCGCTAGTAGCTTCGGTGTCAAAGTCAAAATCAAAACGTTTATTTTCCAATTCGGCCTACTTTGAGTCATTTTTAACCGACTTACAAAAATTGATGATGATATATTTTTATCAACTTGTTAATAATATATGATAAACCTACACGGTCTTATTACAAAACAGGGTCTAAGTAAGTCAGGTTTAAACCTGGACTAAATAATTATTTGTCAAACCGTTCCGTTTTGACAATATAACGAATTTAGATAAGCAATTAAGCAATAACATTCTTTTTTTTGTACCGTTAAAAATATAGATACATCTTATCCCATTTTATCCTTTTCAACATTAATATAATACGGAACGGTTTGACAAATAACTATTTAGTCCAGGTTTAAACCTGACTTACTTACACCCTGTTTTGTAATAAGACCGACACAGTTTATCATCCAATGATCCTGTACTATAGTATAAACCGAACGAACCAACAAATTATATATCATAATTTGAAAAAAAAATATACTTTTAGTTAAGTTTTGTCTGTACAAATACCACCGGTTTATTTGTCTGTATTTATTTCCACACTGACAAACACATCAAATAGATTATTTGCCAATACCACGTTAAATGGTTCATTCGTAAAATAGGACTCGTAATATAGTTTTATAGGAACATTTGAAATATTAAAACAAAACTCATTCAAATGATATTTAAATAGCGGGTAAAGGACTGTCAGGCCTAAATAAATATAAGCTCAAACATGGATTTGAATTTTCACGATCATTTCATATTTATTCAATGTCTCTGTGGCTTGTAATTTGAAATAATCTAGAATAATTGGTTATTTTTGCAGCCTTTTTTATGTTGAAATGTACATTTTTCTGCTTATTTATTTATTTAATAGCAAATAATATGTTCACGGCGTTAACTTTAAAATCGTTCATATTGATAACGTACTAGTCGCACCCCGCGGTTTCACCCGCGTAATTTGTTATCCCGTGGCAACTCCGGGATTAAAAGTAGCGTATATGTTTTTCTCAACCCTTACCTATATGTATACCAAGTTTCATCATAATCGGTTTTGTAGTTTTTGCGTGAAAGAGTAACAAACATACATCCCCACAAACTTTCACAATTATTATATAAGTCGGATAAGGGATCCTATCAAAAAGCATATTTTTACCGATCTACGGGCCGCTGATGAGTTAATTTCTACGCAAGATTTAAAGGGAAACGCCCGATTCCGGCCAAGACGGCACTACAATATGTTTTTGTCAAAAAAAACATCTTAATAAATGTTTAAAAATGTTATTATCCAAATTCTCCTAAAACTTCGGGTTTTTTTTTCATAAAAAAAGTACCGGAAACAACATTGATATTAAGGAAAATCACCTTTCATTGATTCGTAGAAAATAATATAGAAAATGTTGCCAGTTAATAATTTCGTTTAATAAATCATCGATTCTATTTTAATCGATTATTTTTGATATAATTATTACGATGTTGATAATATTATAATTTTCCCCTAGTATTTTTAATGATGCTATAGTAACGATTAAATAAATAAATTAATTTTTAATTTATTTATTACATGGTATGAATTCTTAAAAGGAGATATGCTAAGACTATTGTTTAATCCTTCAATTATCATGACTTTAATTTTGTGAAAATACTTGATTATATTCTTATGTATATTATAATATACGTTAAAACTATTACATAAATAGCTAACCCAACAGTTAGATTGCTCTGAGCCCAATATAGAACTTCGAAGCCCAGTAACTTCATTAACTCTATCCACGAACTGTACATAATAGATTGGATCAATCCAGTTTTAAAAATTAAAACAAAATGTATTTTTAAAACGTGAAGAACTAAAAGCGGCTAAATTATATTATTATTTATCGAATGATAGTATGAAAACAATCGATATTGATATTTCGATATTGTTTATTATGTGGCAGCATCGAATTTGACATAATATCATGACAGCTAGCCTTCGTTATCATTTCAAAAATACGTGATTTACTGTTTTCGACTTTTCGCTTACAAGTGGATTTGTTTCCAAACAGT
>LQNK01001040.1:0-21289 GCA_001586405.1 Phoebis sennae
CCTAGTAATAAAGCCCTCCAACCTATCGGCGACACTTGAATTAATGACCCGCTGCCGAGGGCTGTTCAAATAATTGACGGCTTCTGCTTTGCCTACCAAATTAACGAAATTACCATCGGGTTTATTATAGCGGATTATCAGATAAACTATTGCAATACAGTCTGATAAAAATGGAAGGCACAGGTTCCTGAAAAACAGTTTATGTACTAGACGTTTATGTAAACGCCCAGGTTTCTGAGATAGTTACGTAGAAGTTACTATCTCAGAAACCTGGGCGACATAATTTATCTATGTAAAATTTGTTGGTTATAAATGATTTATTTATTTAATACATCAATAATATTATAAAGGGGATAAATTGTGTTTTGTATATATGTTTGTAATGTTTTCACACAAAAATGCTGGACCAATTTTAAAAAATCTTTCATCATTAGAAAGTTGCACCTAAATAGTGGCGTAGGTATTTAATATTATGACAAAACCTAACGTGTACAGCAAACGTTAGGCTTTGCCCTTACAGGCAAAACGAAGCATGTATGTGATATAACTGTGCAGGCATTGATACTGTTGTACCTCGGCTATTTGCTAAGTCAAGCGCAAAACTCTCGAACTACCTTTTTTGGAACCATTTCACGGCTTTTTCAGGTCCTTTAGTCTAGTAAGCTAAGCACACACTTGAAATCCAAAAATTCTGGCATATCTTTTAGTTCCAGAGCTATGTGATAGCAGAGTTTCGCATCTTCGACACTGACGAACTGGTATTTCTCATTGACCTAGAACGCTGAAATTCGATACAGAGATATATTTTAATGCCTACATAAAGGAAAAACTATCAAATCTAGACTACCTGATTTGAACTACAAGGTAACCCAAGGTAATCAGGCCCAATTGTCTATATGAAAATAAATCGCATTTAAAATCCATCTAAAATAAAAAGGTATTTTTATTCAATATGAACCGTTTTATCAGCTTTTTGTAAATCGAACTTTCGTATAATATCAACAATGTATCTTTTTTGGGGGATCATTGATCGCTTTTCATTAAATACGGCCTACTAAGCGAAAAGAAAATAAAAATATAGAGCATATTTACTGATAATAAAAACTCTTGATAAACATTATAATTACATTTAAGCTGAAAATAGCTACTTACCGAGAAGCGTCTGACATTTTTTACTTTTACTACATTATACAACCAAAATGAATGACACCTCATTAGTTTGTAAATAACGTTGAGATTCAACCTATATTTTTTGGCAACTTATTCAAATTTTAATAAGAATTTGTTGCGAATATGCAAAATACGTTATATTTTCATAATGATGTACAGATATTTAAGTTTTTCACTTCTATTCATATTTAAGTTGAATACAGACTAAATTATATTTTGTAAAACTAATTAGATTAAGTTTTTGTTATGTTAATATTGGGATAAAGAAATTTTCTCATGACAAAAAATGTAAAATAGAAAAAAGCATTACCTTCATCTTGTGAAATTTATCAAAACATTGTAACGTTTTCTGTACAATTGATAATGTCATTACTTGTTTTAATGATTTATACCCAATATTTTGGGTAAACTCTTTTTTTTTCTACATAATATAGATAATGTATAAAGAAAAAGAATTCAATTTTAAAAATACGATATACTTATACACGTCAATCCTCTCTGTGTCTATTTTTTCATATTCACTATGCGAAAGAGGGTAGTTGTTCATCTGTCAGGAAGTCGTACTATAGACACCGTAGAGCTCGGACATGCGTCTGCGCTCGGAGCTTACGTAATGAATGAATGAATGAATAAACACTTTATTTTATGCTCCAGTGGTACTTAATAATAGTAATGGTGCGTCAGCGAAATATATATTCCTAGTTATATAATTTAGGGTAAATCCAATTAAAACCCTGTACTGGCACGTACGTCATTTTTTTATAAGCTGCCATTGGTTCTGAATATCGATTAGTTTAGTGTACCGAAAAGTTAACTTCGTAAGTAGATTTTTCTTCTTTTCTAACGCCAACTTATTAAATAATAATTATTTAAAAACACGTGCAAAAACAGCATTAATATCAAAATAATATTGAAGTGTGTTATCGTCACTTAAAGGACAGTAATATCGCAAGTTATAGCGAATATTTTTTATCTGTAGCACTCCGCAGCTGCGCCATTGTAAAAGGCTCACAACATCAATAAGCCATCCAGTGACAGGGTAAGGGAACTTGTACGTTGGAAACAAAATTTCTCACTTTTTCACTGAAAATTTATGTACAAATTTTGTTACATTTCGGAGGTATTTGCTTAAGAATACTCATGAAATACCGATTAGCGGATGGTATAATAACATGTATTAAATAAATAAATAAAAAATATTTCTAAACATTTAACACAACATCTAGCCCCAAACTAAGCAAAGTTTGTACTATAGAAACTAGATGACTTATAGACATACTTAAACATACTATAGATAAGTGAACACTCGGACAGTAAAAAATTACAATATTCTTCATAATATAATTATAATTATCTTTACATTAAAATTACAACAGAATAAAAATATACTTACATGAACTATGTTCCAACTATGATTAGTTAATTATTTAAAAAGTCTTCAATTTATCTGGTTAAACGACTTAAACGACAGTTTAATGTAAAAATACAAATACAACCTAAATAAAATTTACCAATTTGACAGAAAATGCTTTTCAATTAACGCTGTCAATATCTTTTAGTAATGGAAAACACAATTTAAAGAAAATTTTAATTTTGCTCCGAAATTCTCTGAAACAATGACACGTGTATCGTATTAATTCCGCGAAATCAGAATCCAATCAACCATTATGAATTACTTCAATTAACATCACGTGACGTATCTATTTTGTTTTTTAGAATAACAATGTTTTTTATAAACATTTCGGAGTTATCACTACGGTGTTAAAAATGTTCTTCTTCTTTTTAATGATTTTTAACAAAGATGGATTCAGCCGATTCTAAGAGTCAGCAAAAAGTCAGAACGTTGGTGTAAGTCGAGACATAAGAACATAATGCTGGAAAAACTGTGCTTGAGACCTTTTAAAAAATTCTGTACAATGTCCTGGGTAACCAAACAATACAAACATTCAAGGATAAAACAGGACGAAATATTAAAAATATAAAAATATTCAATGGTTGCAGGATTTTTAAAGAGGTAGCGTGTATTCATGTTTCACAGTTTAAGAAAAAACCCTTTCTTTTGATAGAAAACGTTGGATGGCGATTTTCATGATGTCTTCAGTTATATTTATTTCTTATTTCTTCCTCGTGGTCCTTTATGTTTTACTCACATATTATAGATGTATACCTATAATATGTGAGTAAAACATTATTTTCAATTAAATTTAGTAGGTAATAATAAATCTGTGTAAAATTTTCTTTACATCCTTGAAAGACGTTTTTCGAAGTACGAACGGAATTTGCTAAGTAAGGATTTTGATCAAATCCAATGGAACGGAACAGATATCCACCGGTTAAAGCGCGGGGCACAGCTATTGATTATAAATGTGAAAGTAACTCTGTTTGTATGAATGTCTCTCTTCTTCACGCCTAAACCTTTGAACCAATTAGGATGAAATCTACATAGGAATTTATCTTGGAAATCCCATGGAAGCTTGAAAAAGATGCGGCCGAAACCGTGGGGCACAGAAAGTATACAATAGCCATTCTTTCAATTTTGAGATTCCTCATATTCCTAAATTCTCCCAAAAATTCACCCTGTATATGTAAAGGCGCTCTTACAATCACCACATGTTTATTTATGGGGTATTAGAAAAGACGAATTCGCATCGCGAGTTCTTTTCGGCTCGTTAAAGTGTTTCAGAACATTTGGGAGACAATGGGATTGTGAAAATGAACTCCTCTGTACACGGATCGTAAGTTTCGGTAGTTTTAGAAGATTTACTTGTATTTACTAATATTATAAACAGGAAAGATTTGTTTGTGTATTTTTGTTTGTATTGAATAGGCTCCGTAACTACAGGATCGATTTGGATGAAATTTTGTATAGAGATTCTTTGAAAACTAAGGAATGACATAGCATAGTTTTTATCCCGAATTGTATGGGAACGGGATATATACGCGGGTGAAACCGCGCGCACCATTTTATTATCCTGTATATAATGGTGAACATTATATACAGGATAATAAAAACTTGCAAATTATTTTTAAAAATAGTAGTCACCAGACTTAGGGCTGATATTGAGAGTTTTTGTTAGAAAAGTCTCAATAACATTTTCTTGTCCCAGCCTGGAATAGAACCCAAGACCTCTCGGTGCAACCACTAGAACTAACCACAGAGTTCTCCAAACTTTTTTGTGTCGTAGATCCTTTGCCATGTTTTTCCGCGTTGGGTAGACCCTCTACTTACCTGATTTAGTGTATGTGTTGAGATCCACTGTCGTGGTCCCCGTTTTCATTTCATGAACCTCCAATTTTTTTCGCTGACGTAGACTCGTTGTCATAGACCCCTAGTGGTCGCTATACACCACTTTGGGAACCACTGCACTAGACCAACGAGACTGCCTGGAGAAATCAGTAGACATATAAATGGAGTAGTTAAATAGAAACGTGAAAAATCCCAGGTCATTTAAAGTTATTAACTGGTTATTACGGAAAATTGCGAAGCGACTAGTTTGATTTATTTATGTTCATGCAATAGGCCGGCTAGCAGTAATTAATCGTTAGTCACATAGCTGATACAGGGTGGTTTGGTTCTGAATTACCAATTATATTTTTTTAGCATGAGTCAAAATGTTATTTGTTCAATAGTCCAGTGCTTAAAAGGCACATACAAGTATTGTTTGAAAGTGGTTTTTGTGAAGTCTTCAATTATATATTTCAGATGTACCTATACGTATTATAACATCTAATTAAGAGATTATTTTCTTCTGATGCTTTTTATTAACTTTATGATTGATAAAAGGCAGCAGAAGAAGATTTTATATCTGTTTTTAAAAGAAATTTAAATTTAAGCATCTACTTTTAAATTAGAATTAAGTTAACAATCAAATGTAGAGTTTAATATTTAACTGTAGAAAAATGTAGAGTTTGATATAGGAGCACAATAAGAATCAGGTCTGGAACGTGATTCTTATTCTACTCCTTTTTCGCCCTATAATCACTACAATGAAATTGGGGAACGATTTTTACTTACCTCCTGACCTCTACTTATGAAATATTAATGGAATATAGTTTACAACTCCGTGAAGGGGAGCACCACATCAAAAATAAAATGAAACTTTCTTGAACACCCTATACATAGACGATTAGGAATTGATTAGTTCGTCATATAACGGCTCCTGTAACGATTTAACTGCAATATCTAGTTTATTTATCGCTTTTTAGTTTTATGGACAGCTTGATAAGCTATTTGAAAAAGGTTAAATGCTACAAAATCCTGCTACTATCATATATGCGAAAGTTTGTGAGGATGTATGTGTGTGTGTTCTTTTTATTTTTATTTTATATTATACAAACATAAATTAAATTAAAAATAATTTTTTAAAGTCACATGATTTATGTTATATTTACACGGCGTATTAATTAGGCAATGCTGTTTCACACAAATTATTATCCACTTTGAAATTGATTTTTTATAATCAACATTGTTCTTGTTTAGTCTATAAGCTGTTGTTTGTGTAAATTACAATATATAAATAAATAAAAAACGTATGGCGGGTCAATTAAATATAATATGAGACATCCACAAAATATGTAAATAACATTAATATACTAGAAATAATAGCACGTGCTCTCATAATGAAATTACGCCATGTTTTATTCATTCAGCAGACGCTCGGCGACTTATCTGGAACTTTCCATACTGCCGTCCGAACTTACTGAATAACTGATGACCTCTCCTGTAACTATAGACAATGCTTTGTTTGTAGGTTTTAAAAAGTGCAGATTATTGCATAAATAAATAGCCTTTTTTGCTAGTATTCACTAGATCTAGAATAATATTGTTTCTAAACAACCCATTTAAAGTTTTTCATATGTGATGTAGTCTCCAATACCTTGTAATTTTTACAAGGTGCTATATTATTAAAAAAAAATCTTTTTTTAAATATTATGTTGGTTTTGTCTTTAGGACTAAGATCTTTGAAAATATCTCATGGTCCTGTAAATCTAAAACTTCATAATTACTGAGACACAAGATTTTGAAAAATCTTTTTGAAGATTTTTAAAACCTAGGGCCGATCTCTAGTAGAAAATCAATAACAGTATCATTCAAAAAATATGTAAGCAATATTATCATGTTAAGGACGGCAGCACGTACTCTCATAATGTAATTACGCCATTTTTTATTCGACTTATCTAGAACTTTCCATACTGCCGTCCGAACTTGCTGAATAACTGATGACCTCTCCTGTAACTATAGACAATGCTTTGTTTGTAGGTTTTAAAAAGTAATTATTGCATAAATAAATAGTCGTTTTGCTAGTATTCTCTAGATCTAGATTAATATTGTTTCTTATACTACTTATTTAAAATATACCCCTTCTCCAAGTGTTAGTAAAAATACTGCAAAATTATTCAAAAAATTAAATTATATTTATAATATATAATGTTTCATGTCCATTTGTCCAGTTTTTTCTTGGGACTAAGATCTTTGAAGATTTCTCAATAGCCTTGTAAATGTAAGATTTCAAAATTACAGAGGCACAAGATTATGAAAAATGTTTATCATTTTTTTAAAGATATTTGAAACCCAGGGCCGATCTCGTGTAAAAAAGCATAACAGTGTCATTCAAAAAATATGTAAGCAATATTAACATGTTAAAGACGGCAGCACGTACTCTCATAATATAATTACGCCATTTTTTATTCGACTTATCTACAACTTTCCATACTGCCGTCCGAACTTGCTGAATAACTGATGACCTCTCCTGTAACTATAGACACTGCTTTGTTTGTAGGTTTTAAAAAGTAATTATTGCATAAATAAATAGCCTTTTTTGCTTGTAGTATTCACTAGATAATATTGTTTCTATAGAACCTATTCAAAGTTTTTCATATGTGATGTGGCCTTCCTATTTAACTCTTTCACCAATTCCTACTAGAATACTGTTAAAAAATTCAAAAATTAAATTATATTTATAATATAATTATTATGTTTCATGGCAAAAAAGTATTTGAAAATTTCTAGATAGAGTTAATAGTAAATCAAAAACTTTAAAATTACCGGAGCACAAGATGTTTAATTTTTTTTTTTAATTTTTGAAACCTCAGGCCGATCTCTAGTAGAAAAACAATAACAGTATCATTCAATCAGATTAGTAGTAATGCATGAAATAGTAACAAATCCATACATAAATCCTCACTAACTTTCGTATTTGTTATATATTATGATATAGTAGTATGATATAAGATAACATTCGTAATATGTGATACAGGATACTGCTTTCCATTTTATTTTTTAGAGCAGGCAAAGGAGCATATGCAGCTGATGTCATTAATTTAACTACTAAAAAGCCAGTTAGTTAATGCGCTATGTATTTCTTGAATTTACTGTAAATAAGAGTATGTAATCGTATAAAACGTGCTCGAAATACATAATTTTGCTCCAGCGCAGTCGGTAAAAGAAAATCCATCTATATACTAATTTAATCGGCGCCGTTCTGCTCGTCTTTAATCTTAATAAATCGCGTAATTCATATAAGTAATCTGAATTCAAATGAACTAGTTTATTACAAGTTTGCTATGCATTGCATTCGAGCGCGTTAATTTCCAATTTAATGAAATCGTAAAAAGGGATTAGTTGGAATTTTATAGTTGGCAATGAAAAAATCGTTCGCGACGGAATGTGGCAATTAATACTGTTATACACAATGAGGGTACGATTCGATGATACGTAAAATAGCTATGTTTTATTTGATTGAGTTTTTCTCTTGGTACTATGTTTTCTTCTAGTATTTTCTTGTGTTTATTTTAACGCTCGCATTTCCCATCTAGATATAAACATCTCGGAGATAACTGACTGACTGACAGACAAATTGAATTATTAACACACAACTCAAACCACTGGACGGATCGGGCTGAAATTCGGCATACAGCTAGATGTTATGACGTAGGCATCCGATAAGAAAGGATTTTGATCAAAACCACGGGAACGTGGAAAACATATACCTATTAGTATTTAAACTTTATTATTTAAACCGATATTTCAAATACTTTATTTACATCGAGCGTGGTCACGAGTCACCCATGTGTATTAACAATAAACCAAGTTTTAAAGTCGTTAAAGAGCATTTCAATCAATAATTAGTATTCTTACAATGTTCTATATAAAAGTAAGATAATCATTGCAGTGCTTTAAGCTTGTCTAACATTGTATGTTTGTATAATGCAGTGTTTTTCAATCTTTGTGTATTCGCGAACCCTTTACAGTGTGAAAAATTCTCACGACCCACTATTACATATACAAACAAAACTTTATTAATTTCAATGAGAAAGTTTATGAAAATGGAGAGAATCTATTTTAATACCTATCTTCAAGTGGATAGAAGCAGGCTTAGGAACCTCACCTTTTGCCGTCAATCATACGAATTAAGGTTTCGCAACCCCCTTAGGATAGCTTGCGACCCCTAAGGGAGTCGCGACCCACAAATTATTAAACATTAAAATAGTCATACATCAAAGTATAGAACCTTTATAGTATTGTTTTAGTGTACCTACAATATTTTACAGTTAAAAAATACAAATATGAAATACCATGTACTAAAATCTTTGACGTAAAAAATATTATAAATTGAATGATGCTGTATGGATGTTGTATGAACTCGCAACGTTACAAATTTTCGAGAGTTATTTTACGTCACGCATTTTTATTATTTTAACAGTTTTATTAATAAAATATTTTGATATTTTTGTAAATATTTTACTTGTTGAATTATTCTGCATTATTTTTATAATTCGTTTAGTTACAGGCATATTTTCGTTTATAGGAATATTATTAAAGTTCTAGCTTCTTTTTATTATTAAAAACCAAGTTTAAAACATTTCAATATTTTCATTAAATTAAGTTACCTGACTAACTCCATGTAGTACATTTTTTTATTCTTCAAAGTATCAAAGCTGCTTTAACAATTTTAATCCATTCCAAATTCGATTTTTTTTCATCCGTTGCCTGGTATGTAGGTATATAAATAATCCATACAAACATTTAATAAAAAACTCATTTAGAATATGTCAAATTTTTTTTGATTAACAAATGAGAATTACGCCCGCAGTAATTTAAATCATAAGGCAAGGTAGACATTTTCGAAACAAGTAAAACATTCTACGTATCTCAAAAACGGTGATACTTTCGTATGATATTCTTTTTTTTTAAATCATCTACCATCTGCCATCTCCCACTTATTACGGTAAACTCTGCATTATATTCTAAATAATACTACACAACATACTAATGGATCCTGTTATTCCTACGTCAAGTAAAATAATTATTCAAGGCACGTGTCCCTGTATTAAACGACAGAAACTGGGAGCAAACTCTGGTTTGAGTGCGTTTTGATTGAAATTTCACTTCTTGGTGAGGTTTACTAGAAAATATCCATATGTTTATTCAATTTTTGATCGTAAAAGTTTGTGATTTTTTTATTAACACTGATTTTTTGTTCATTTGATCCTTGAGAATTTTTTTCTATAATTAATAATTTCTTCCCTCTTTCCTCATTGATAAGTCAATGAAGAAAGCACTAAGTTATAAATTATTATTTAATTATTTTATGGGCATATCTCAAATAAGAAATACTCCCAAAAACCTACGACAACTACAAAAAATGAGAAGAATTTATAGTATAATTTAAACGCGCGCCATTTCTATCAATGCGCCATATTTCATTCGGCCACAGATTAAATATTTCGTCAATAAAGCCTGTTTACGGGACAGCCATAAAGTAAATTTTGTTGGACATATTTCATGTAAAAATACCGCGGAATATTCCTTTCACGAAATATCTATTCAAATTGTATACATAAAGGGTAATATTTGTAGTATTTGTAGCGATAAATTGCATTTAATTACTTTGGGACGTCTATATAAATTTCGAATTTAATTAGCGCAGTATGATTGTGTGAGAGTTTATTTGAAATAGTTGCAGAGTTGTTAAATTAAATTTGATATACATACAGATATATTTTTAACGTATAACTTTGAAGTTATATTGATTTTAATAATAAATTAATTATTAAAATATGACGGTTGGAAGACCGATTGGAGATTAGTAATATAAATTTAAAAAAGGTGAAGCTTGACAATATTTTACTATACAGTTACTTTATTGTCCGAGCGAAGCGAAGTCCAGTCAGAGTCGAGATGGCCGGGCAATTGTATGTTTGTCCAACCAAATAGGGGAAAGCTTGTGCGAGAATATCTGGAGTATGGTTTATCCGAACTTGACAATAAAAATGTACGCAGATATTAGATAAAGAAAAATCTTGAATACAAAAATGACTGACATCGGTGTGGGGAGGGCGGGGATAACGAAGATTTGAGTGAAAGGCGATTTTCATATGAATATAGCCGAGTGTGGTATCAAATGAAAGGTCTTGATTTATGCATTACAACGCGAGGTCTAGCCCGGGGCGAGCCACTAGTTGTACCATGTGTACCATAGTATTTAATATACCTAATTAATGAACGCGCTGACATATCTGTCATATCTGACGTCACATACCAGCAGTAATTCATGGCGGTTACATATCGCATACCAACCGCGACCGGACAATAATAATAATAATTATCTCACGGGATCATTCCGCGGTTTTGGCGTGCCCTAGTGCAGGGAAGGATTTTGTGTACAATAATTTAGTAATTATAGTAAATTTTAGTTAGTTTAAGAGAAATATATACAAGTAACTTTAGATCGCGATAAATAAAAAGCTAAACATTTTGTATTGAATAGGGAAAACTAATGGGTGATTGTGATCGCTTACCATCAACTGACTTTCAATTTTGGAGGAATCAATGAATAAATGGATCGCATTTCAATCTTTATTCGTAAATGCGTTACTATTTTCTTCATACATACAATAAAACAATAGCATTTTTTTATAATAATGCGAATATTTATAGTTTTTAAAACACTTAAGTATCTACTAATGTCGACATTATTTCAGAAGTACAACATTGTATGGTCATCGAATAACTTAAACTAATATTTTTTTTTGTATGTCAATAATTTTAATTTAAACAGAAACTTAACCTCAAATCGTTTCAAATCCGGCCCGTGCAATCATTACGGATCAGGGCTGGCACTTGTGAGGGATTTCTAATTAATTTTAAATTTCCCTCGTTTAGAGTTTATTCCACAAATTGGATTATCATTACGAATATGATTTAATCTGCTTTAATGTGACCCTTCCAATCATTGGAATGGGTGAAGCGAAATTGATTTAAATTGAGGGTAAATTTAACACGGGATCAGTCGAAAATAACATCAAAAGATGTGATTTTTTGGCAATTAAGTACGTTTGTGAAGAAATACTGACTACAAAACAATGAAACTATTATTTTTCCCTGTCTCTTGGATAGACATATAACTTAAATTAGCCAAGCAGAATATGTCAAGAGGTATTTTTCTCGTCATTATAGTGTGTTGCCAACTTGCTTTCTTATTTTTTCACGAAAGTCTATAACATAACTATAATATAGGCTAATATAAGAAGAAAGATTTGCTCAGTAAGATGTCGTTGTTAAGATTTTTTAAATAAGAAGAATTATTTCTACGTCACATTGTCATTTGAGTTTGATGCTGCATAGAATACAGAAATAAAACCTTACCCATGTACTAAATTACACCTATCAATACCATTAAACTTGGTATTTTCTAGTGTTTATTTTAAATAAAAAGTAAACTATAGAACTGATAGTCATACATAAATTTTTTTTTTGGTAAATATTAAGTGCACCTGGTTTACGTATTCATTTTCTACTCGTGGGGATCAAACCCACACCCTCACCCAGACTATTGCCATATCCACTACGCCAATCGGGTCAATTCTAACGTTCATACTTTCCATACAATAATATACTTATCAAAGGATTTTAAACTCGGTTTATTACACTCTCTTACCTGCCTTAACGGCTATATCTTATACTTGTCGAGTGTTAAAGAAAAAAAAAACAACGGCGATAACGTATCCGGATCCTCCCCTAAAGCACTTGGGCACGTGCGAAAGTTTGTATTTGACTATCGGACATCGAACCCACGGCCTCTCAGGTTACGCTTTTGGTTCGATTAAATGACAGGGGAAGTTTTAGTTAATTAATATAAGCACTCGTATACATTTTTAACTATATGCGTAGTAATATTAAAATTGTATAATATTGTATTATTAGTAATGTTCTCTCCTACATTAAAATATATTATATATATACTAGGCAGTGTTGTTGGTCTAGTGGTTGCATCTACAATCGAGATGGATCGGGTTCGAATACCGGGTGGGCCCAACAAATTATTGGAATTATTCTGACAAATAAATCTCAGTAATAGTAGTTTACCCGTGTGACGACGGATCAGAATACATGTATCGCCAACCCACTTCTACATGTTGGTGTCGTAAGAGGCGACAGAGGGTAATTCTGCTTCATACATCTTCAGTAATAAAAGAGTGGGAGCCGAGCTGTGCACGATTGGGTCAAGCTTGCACCGGCAAAGTAATCACACCCCAGCAGAAGGCCGGCGTGAAGCAGTAATGCACTGTGTTTCGTATATTTCGTACATTACAGGTGAACCGCATGCCCCGCTTGCCTGTTATAACATAAAAAAACCTCTCTGATCTATCATTCATTCATCAAAGTTAACTGCCAGACAAATTTCAGACGGAATTTCACGGTTACCGAACGTTCAGCCCTATCGAAGAGATAAACTAGCGTTGAAGTGACTCAAACCGGGCGTAAGTAGTTGTTAAAACTATTATATATAATTCGTCAATAAATGAAAGAATGCAATTGAATTGAATGAATGAAATTATTTCTTCAATTACAATTGAAAGATGCTTCCGAAATTTGATTGAATTTTATTCTGAAATCTTATCTTACTGAATGAGGAAATATAATTTTTTTTTAATATCCGAATTATTATAAAATGAATATAGAAAAAATAAATCATTATAAATTTATTCAGTTGAATATGATTTGGTTGCTCTTGCAATAATTCTCAAACACAAGGCATCGATCACTGCTAAAAGAATAAGAGATCAATCATTTGTACTTACTTACAACTTATTCCTAAGTTTTATTCAGTACCAAACATTTTATATATTTGAATTTTACCGAGAAAACTTCGAACTAGATGGATTGAAGGATTATTTTAAAGATTTAAGTATGTTTAAGAGAACTTGATGAATAACTTCAAAACTACGTCATATTTTAATTTTCAAACATAAGATCAAAAATATAATATTTTATATCAAATTCTGTGCTTATAAATCATTTAAAAATACCCTATCACCTAATCTGTCTAATATCGTATCTGTATACGAAATTTCATCAAAATCCGTTCAGTAATTGCGTCGTGATTGATACACAAACGCCCAAACATAAACATCTAAACTTTGACACTTGTATTATTAGTAGGAATAAGGATATTATTTTCAAATCCTGTTGGGGTCTTCACTGGGAATTATAAATAAATATTCAAGGACATTTAACCTTCCGCCATCTAGTCCCAAACTAAGTAAAGCTTGTACTAGGGAAACTAGATAACTGATAGACATACTTAAATATACTTCTTTTTGTAAATACATATTTACTACAGAAAAATGAACATCAAGACACATCAAATAATAATGTTATACTTGTGGGGATCGAAACCACACCCTCCGGTGCAATACACCATTATCATATAAACTGCGTCAATCGGATCAATTTTAGAATATTCTTCTTTTCTTACACATTTACTAAACTAAAAACCTACTATAAAAACACTGTTTACAAATAAAGCATGTGACACACTGCACACAGAAATATAGGGTCATCGCGCTTCCACTCGGCGTTCGTATGCAGAGCGCGGCTCGGAGTAAATATTGTTACCACGTGTGTGCTGGTTAAAGCCTGTCAGCTACATAAAGCTAGGCGATCATGAGCTCTTAATTAGTAATACTAGCGTTACTTGTTAACTCACAGATAGTCTTCTTTATTAAACACTAGCTGATCCGCACGGCTTCGCTCCCGTAGCAAAATGTTATATAATGTAGCCTATGTTACTCGTGGATGTAGCTTTCGAACAGTGAAAGAATTTTTTAAATCGGTCCAGTAGTTTTTGCACCTATTCGTTACAACCAAAGTTTTCCTATATTATTATATTTTATAGAGGAATATATGTTGTTACTCTTTCACGCAAAACTGCAATGATTGGGATGAAATTTGGTTAAGCAGAATAACTCATAGACTACTTCCAAACTCGGAATTCCCACGGGATCAGAGTAACAGACGCGGGTGAAACCGCGGTGCGTGACTAGTTTACTATATTATTGGTTATAAAATGTTATGTATCAGTTTTAATTTGTAAAGATTATACACTATAATAAAATATCGTGGCGTAAATTTAATTGAGCAGGCGAATACCGAACAGTAAATTATTCCATAGTAGTTCATAGTATCGCTTTCACTGGCATACAAACAGCGATTAAAATAATAAAGACGTGACGTCACGAGCGCCACTACGTCTCATTACCTTGCAGTGTTTGTTGGCCTTAAATAAAGTGCTGTTTAGTGTACACCCGCCTTAATTGAATATGGTCATTATATAAACACTCTTAAATTAACACTTTTTTTAGATTTTACTCAGATCAACATTTAACGAAAGTGTATGCAATTTTTTAGATTTTAAATTAAAACTTACACATTGTTCTAATGTTTAGATTTAAATTTATTAAATTAGCCTTTCTTGTAAATATGATTAATCAAAGAAACGTGTTAAAACAAATATATTTAAAACTAGACAAGGTTTTGATAGCACCTTGATTAACTTATATAAAACTATTGTTTTATAAGTTATCAAAACCTCGAATATAAAATCAGTACTGTTGTTTTCTACTTCAAATTAATAAAATATTTCTTTGTTTAATGAAACCTATTCAGTTTATATAACAACATACATATATAACGTCTATTTGTTTATATGCCCTCATACGTAAAAGTGGACACAGCTGCTCTACGAAACTACGTCACGACGATGCTTTTCAAATTAATTACATTATACATTAAAATTATTCAATTGAAAGAATTATTTTCTTTAACAAAACTAATTTAGTGTATTCTATTAACTATTATAGAAGTTGCGGCGTGATTTACACACAAATATCCACTTCCACGTCTACACTAATATTATAAAGAGGAAACAAACAAACAAAGTTGTTTGTTTGTAATAAATAGGCTCAAAAACTAATGGACCAATTTTAAAAAATAAAGATGGTGAAAGCACCATTCCAAAGCTACATTATCCACGAGTAACATGTCTATATTTTATATCATGTATCAAATAACATCAATAATCCCGTAACATATTACGGAAGCGAAGCCGCGCCGAACAGCTAGTTTATAATATTTATTTTATTTATTTATAAAGTCACACAGCATCTTGCAGCATATAGTTATACAATACAATTAACTAGGTGCTATAGCCAATTATGGACTTACACTATATAAACGAAAAGATAAACATGACAGAATGTTCTCTTGGTAAGAATAAATAAAAAAATTACACAATATACAAAAAAATGATATTAGTAGAATTAATAGGATAACTTATTGTAATTTCCGATTTGGTTGACATTTTATGGAATAACGTGTAAAATCACCTGAATTTTAAAGGTTAACGAAACTGGTCAACGAACTAATCCCCAAACTAGAACCATTTACGGCGTGTCCATTAATTTATGAAGGGCGACACTTATAAGGCTAATTCCGAAATCGCTTTACGGGAAAATTGCCCTTTTTCCGTGATATATGGGCTATAAAATCGTGTACAACATAATTATAGAACACGGAATTTCGCCTGTTTATGCAAATATTTATTTTGGGTCGATATCCTGTACTCGTATGTGGAGGGTTCGATGTTAAATGTTTTTCTATAGTAATGTTTTAAACTAGTTTCTGCTCGGGGCTTCGCTCGCATTCAGGGTGTGAAAAGGGGTGGGGAAAATATTTTACGGAAAGACCGCGTACGAATGCGATCATTAGTTTCATATGATGCGCGCACAAACCGACAGGCAGACAGATAAAAAAAATGTAACTTCATTTTTCTGGTTCTATATAGAAGTATAAAAGATCGGATAGTGTGTTTGTTTAAACGTTTATCTTCAAAACTACTGGATGAGTTTGAAAATGACTAATTTACGATATCTCGTAGGGCACAGCTAGTAACAATATTGAAGCAATTTTTTTTGCCTTATACCGGGTGGTACTTAAATTGGATCTATTATTTTATTTATGGATAATTTACAGGTTTTAACTCAACCCAATTCAGAAAGAAATATTGTATTGTTATATTACACGTCGACCGTAAGGAAGATGCACTACACGCATCATAATAATTTTATGATATTAAAGAATTCATTTTTATTTAATAAAAAGTATATCTTCATAGATATAACGAATTTGATATTCGGAAAATTGAATGAAGCCTCCGTGGCGCAATGGCTAGCGCGTTCGGCTGTTAACCGAAAGGTTGGTGGTTCGAGCCCACCCGGGGGCGGCTACTTTTTGAACCGCTATAAGTGAATTCATCTTTATATATATATAGAAAATGAATTTTATTGTGAATTACTTATTGCTACACATAGATATAGCCTCCGTGGCGCAATGGCTAGCGCGTTCGGCTGTTAACCGAAAGGTTGGTGGTTCGAGCCCACCCGGGGGCGGCTACTTTTGACAAATTAATTCGCTCCTTCTAAAGAACGACGTCCTCTATAAGAACGTCTGTGTCACTAAGTCAATTGACTTAAATTAGATGCATTCACATAAGCTACATGTTTTTATTTGAATATTATAATTTTTCTATCGTGTTATTACAAACGACGGATACCACAGTGCCTGAGGAAGTATCAATTTTAAGCGGCCATTAAGACAAAGTATAGATACGACTAAAATGGAAGTCAAACTCCTTTATGTACTCCACTCTCTACATACGTAAATACAACAAACAGGCACAGGCAAGTGAAAAAATGATCGCTCAGCCACAGCTAACCGCGATGCGAATAGCAGCGCGAAATGCAGCGATGGGCGATGGGCGATGAAAACAAATGTAAGACAATGTATGAAGGTGGCTACAGCTACCAGTAATGCGATGTGCGAGTTTAACAAAGGTATCTACATGCGAGTATCGAATTGGTCACAGCTCATGACGCCGCCCGCCGCACCGCTAGTCGCATCGCTAGTAGCTGTGGCCAAGCGGTAACATACGCGCATTGATATAGTTGCCTTCGCGCTCAAATTGTCCCGATGTAGCCCTAGAAATCGTGTCAGTGTGCAGTGCAACGTGTGCAACGCTCGAGAGCGATTTGTTTGGAGTTTAACTTCTATATCTATCTATTTTGCGCCAGTTTGGTGTTAGATACTTTGTTTCTGACTGCATTTAAATCTACTAAGATTTATTTATTAATATAAATATGTAACCATAGTCATTTTTGTTAATAAAAATAATGTGTAACAAAGAAGGATTTACAAAATCATGATAGAACAATATTAATATGGGGTCGAAGCGATCACTAACCGCACAGCCACAGCTTCTGGCGGTGCGATTGAAGGCGCGGCGGGCGGCGCGATGTGCTGTAGGCTTGATACTCGCCAGTACACTTGTTAAATTCGCATCGCTTTCTGGGCCGTAATTCGCATCGCCGGTAGCTGTGGCCTACTTCATACATTGTCTGACAACTAAGCCACAGCTAACCGCGATGGGAGTTGTGGCGTAGTATGTGGGCGACGATGGGCAACGAAAACAAATGTGAGACAATGTATGAAGGTAACTAACTATCAGCGATGCGATGTGCGAATGTACGAGCGGTTACATTTGCTTCCACCGCCCACCGCTTGCCGCGCCGCAATTCGCATCGCTGATAGCTATGGTTAAGCGTTAAAGTAATAACAGCTGAATAAATATAAAACAAAATATCAGGTTTAAGAAAATTCGTAAATATGTCAACTATTAATTAATACACAGAGATATAGCCTCCGTGGCGCAATGGCTAGCGCGTTCGGCTGTTAACCGAAAGGTTGGTGGTTCGAGCCCACCCGGGGGCGGCTCCTTTTTAAACCACTATACATGAATTCATTTTTATATATATAGAAAATGAATTTGATTGTTAATTACTTATTGCTACATATAGATATAGCCTCCGTGGCGCAATGGCTAGCGCGTTCGGCTGTTAACCGAAAGGTTGGTGGTTCGAGCCCACCCGGGGGCGGCATCTTTTTAAGCCGTTACACGGGAATAAATATCTCTTTATACTGTGATAAGTATCAGATTTGGGGGTATATTATAATCCACAGAGACACATATAACTTGAACCGATTTTTGATGTTTTTAATTTTTTTAATTCGTTACAGACTTACTTTATGTTCTAAAAAGCCTTTAAAGAAATTGTCTCATTACCAATAGCCATATTTAATAAGTTTAACTTCCATAAGATAATCAACACTGAATTTAAAAAAAGGTCGAGTTATTGGTTTTAACTTGGATGCTACTTCGAAAAGCTTAGCATTTTACAAACTCTGTATTCTTATTGTTTCTCTTTTACTCCTCTTTTTTCTGCTATGAATCCAATCTTTATTCGATCTTAATAGCAAAATACTAGAGAAGTTCTAGTTGTCATTCATATTCATAAATACCAAGGACTGAAGAGGCTTTGTATACTCCATTACTTGCGGTATCTATAAAAATCTAGGTACATAACACTATGGAAAACACGGAGAAGAAATACAAAAAGAGTTTCAAAAGACTCAATGTCTAATAGGATGACAGATTTAACGAAAACTATAGCTGTATGGGCGCATTTCATTTAATAGAGGAATACATACCTAACAGCTGGATAAATATTAAACAGAACGTTTAGTTTAAGAAAATGAATTTAATTGTGAATTACTTATTGGTACTCATAAATATAGCCTCCGTGGCGCAATGGCTAGCGCGTTCGGCTGTTAACCGAAAGGTTGGTGGTTCGAGCCCACCCGGGGGCGGCTACTTTTTGAACCGCTATTCATAAATTGATTTAATTAATTATTATTGAATTAATTTATAAATTAAATAATTTAATTTAACTTCTTCCAATATCTTTAGCTTAGGTGTTCCTCAAGGTAGCGTACTTGGACCCATTCTCTTTTTAGTCTGTATCAATGACTCTACATCAATAAACGGGGCAGGTAATTATAATTAAAAATTTAAATTATTTATTTCTAATCATTTAAATTATTATTTAAAAAGACAAGAGTAATGCCATTCTTTACAGACAAAGAAAACTTATACTATATACTTATACTCATATATTTAATCCCCAATGCGTCTGAAGGATGATCGTACAGTTATTATGTCACAATTAACACGACCATCTGCAATCTCGATCGACTGATTACGGTTTTCGAGATAGGATTTTATCTAATTTAATGATATACGAGTATACCATACATAACACAGTTATTTATTAGGATATTTTGATTAACACAAACAAAAGCTCTACTCACAAAGAATATGACAGTTGTAATTGTACCTGTGTCAATATTTTCCAAAATGCTTCTTATAGGCTGGTATGCCATCAGCGTTGTGGTCTTTACCCTTGTGAATTTTGTTCACTTTTATAATCGAAAATCCATTTAAACAGTCCATTAGATTTTTTTAAACCGAGGGTAGATTCCTTTTTTGAATTGAAGAGTGTAACGTTTGAACTGTCTCATGGTCAGAGAGATCAAGGAGGTGAAGTTCATCTGTTGCATCCTTTATGTTTATGTCTAAGCAAGAGTTCTGTCTTGTTGATTCAGATAATTACATATCAACAGCTGTTTAAATATGAACAAGTAGTTTAGTAGAATCAAGTGAATTCTGAATGAGTTATTGCTACACATAGATATAGCCTCCGTGGCGCAATGGCTAGCGCGTTCGGCTGTTAACCGAAAGGTTGGTGGTTCGAGCCCACCCGGGGGCGGCTACTTTTTAAACCGCTATACGTGAATTCATCTTTATATATATAGAAAATGAATTTTGTTATGAATTACTTATTGATACTCATAGATATAGCCTCCGTGGCGCAATGGCTAGCGCGTTCGGCTGTTAACCGAAAGGTTGGTGGTTCGAGCCCACCCGGGGGCGGCTACTTTTTGGTTCTGAGTTTCTGAATAAATTAAAATAAATCACAAGAGAGAGAAAAAAATGACTGAAGACAAATGTAATAAATTTAAAGTAAGCATTACACCTTCGATTCTTCTAGCTTAACACGTTTTCATGATAATAGTGATCAGTTTCAATGAGCTGCCTTCATGGTGTTTTGTTTACTCTAAATAAATGATTTACTATTATTATTATTAAAAATATACTTTTACAATACAACGAATAACTATTTAATCATTGTAATTTAAGTATTATTATATTTTTTCTTATTTTTGAAGTTAAATCTATAATTAAAAATGATACTATGAAGCTGATAAGTCCATAAGCTTCCTGGGTGAAACCACGATGCACGGCTAATGTTATTACAAAAAGTTTCCGCCCCCGGGTGGGCTCGAACCACCAACCTTTCGGTTAACAGCCGAACGCGCTAGCCATTGCGCCACGGAGGCTATATCTATATGAATTAATATCAATAATTGATTTTACTAAATATATAAACCATAACATCATAACATTTTATGTCATATCAGGCAGTTCACCTGCTGCGAGTGATAATCGTATTGCACAAGTCCCATTAACCACCCTTTCCTGTCATATTACTCCCTTATTTCCCTTCTTTAATCCTTTCGACATTGTTGATGCTAGTGTGCCATAAAAACAACACTAGCAACAAGAGTATTGCATTGCGAGCTTTAAGAATGGGGAGGGGGTCTAGGGCAAATTTAATAACGTGTAAAAAATAATATAAAATTTCACCTTATAGATCACAAACTTTTAGTTCATCTATATGTTATTATACCTATTTGCGCATTTTTACCGATTTCCAAAAAAGGAGAAGTTGCTCTATTCTGGATGTTATTTAATGCCTGAATTTTTGATTGAATGGTCAAAAAGTTTCCGCCCCCGGGTGGGCTCGAACCACCAACCTTTCG